>JAPMOB010252023.1:0-15025 GCA_029875015.1 Lepomis gibbosus
TTTTCCCGAATGTTTCAGAAACCCGAATCCTGACCTTAACCCGACCATAACCCGAATATTGACAGCATGTAAACGTAGTCTATGTCTGTCTGCCAGTTGGTGCTGAGCAGGTTAAGTAGGCTACAGTGTCAATTCAATTAGCTTTATTGGCATGAATGAATAATAATATTGCCAAAGCATCATACATACAGTGTCTTATTAGAGCCTTTTCACTGAAAACATCAAGAGCAGTAACAGCGAACCAAAACAGTAAAGTTTTGGGCGAGACAATTAAACACTGACCTGAAACTCACGACAAACTTATTCCTTTTATTTTGTCTAAGGATCACTTTGCCATCAATCGGAAAAAGTCACAGGCATGTGCTGCCTTCAACTCCCTTAGTGTAGGGTGGCTGTGGCTCTTGAGGTAGAATGGTCATCCACTTATCAGAACAACCGGCTCCCCCAGTCTGGATGTCAAATTATCCTTGGGCAAGATACTGCAGATCTTTAACTTCAACTTTATCATTCTTCTTAGTGACAAAGTACATCATGACTTTCTCAAAGTGTAGCTTTGCACAACCCCGACCTTAACTGGTCTAGTAACTATGGCTGTCAGATAAATGCTCTGTATTTGTATAGCGCCTTTCTAGTCTTCCGACCGCTCAAAGCGCTGTTACACTACATTGCATTCACCCATTCATTCACATTCATACACCGAGCCTAAGTTCTCAAACAGAACTAACATTCATACACATTCATTATCATACACTAACATTCATACACCAATGGAACTGGCCTTGGGGGTTCAGCGTCTTCGACATGGAGGAGCCAGGGATTGAACCACCGATCATGCCGATTTTACTTGCTTGTTTGATAAATGACCATCTTCAGCTCAACCTATTTTATACAGCGAACACACACTCTCTCATCACGTCATTGTGTTGTCTTTTTTATAAAGTCAGCCAGAACACAAGCACTGACAAGTGAATATGTTGGGACACTTCATATTTGCTCACATGCTGAATTCCCTTGTCAGGTCCTTGAAATACCCAAATTCCTAGACAATAAAGAGGAAATCACTTCAGTATAGTCAGTAGTAGCTATGGCATTTATTTTTTGTTTCTATTGCAGGAGTCAAAAAAACATTTATCACATGTTACACACCAGAAGGGCACTGTGAATGAAAAATAGGTAAAAATGGTAATGACATGTAACAAACAGCGACAAAAAAGTCCCTTTTCAAGGGAGTATTTTCAAGGGATAGAGGGAAGGGATAGGTGATACAAGGGGACAGGAGGGTGAAAGGCTAGCTTAAGTTAGCCAGGGATGAAGCTGGAGCTGCTCCAGAGAGGGACGTTGCTGAGGGTCTACTGCCAAACACAGGCGCAACACATCCTGGCAATTCTGAGACAAATGAGACTCGTTGATGTTCAGTTTGTTGCTCAAGAACCTTGTTGTCTCAAATGGTGTGTTCTTGTGCAGCATGTCATACAGGACCACTCCCAGCTGCCACACTGTGGTGGAACCAGCCCTGTAGTTCCAGCACTGGTACCATTCTGGAGGGATGTGGGCTGAGGTACCGTAGAAGATCCTATACAATGAGGTCTTCTTTGTGAAACAGCTGAGGCCAAAATCAATGAGTTTCAAACGTGGGACATCAGAGCTGGTTTCAATCAAGATGTTTTCCACCTTGATGTCCCGGTGGAAGATGTTCTTTGATTGAAGTTCCCTGGCTGCTTCCACCAGTTGCTTCAGAATCAGTCTGGCCTCCTCCTCCTGCAAAGACCCTCCTTTGATCTTGATGTATTTCTGTAGGTCAACTGAGGGAACTGGACGCTCCAAGACCAGGATGAGCTCCTGGTCCAGATCATAATAATCCAGTAGAGAAGTGGCTGCAGATTTCCCTACTGATCCTGCTGTTCCACGCGCCATCTTTATCATGACAGCCACTTCAAGAGGGAGTGTCCTCCTATTCTGACAGATGCCTTTACAGATGACATTGTGCCTAGGAATGTGTTTTATTGCTACAGGGATATGATCAGCTCTCCTGTAACCAGCGTAGACCGATGCGTGGCCTCCCTCACCCAGCAGGTTTAGCTGTTTGTATTTAGCCTCAAACTCCTGTCTGCTGGTTTCCTCTGAGGTGAATGTAGTTTCAGAGTCCCTCTTCTTCCAGGGTGTTGTGTCCTCATGTCTCTGGACCCGGTTAGAGACCCTCGGTCTCTTTCCTGGTCCATCTCCATTTTGAGTGACTTTCCTATTTATCCCCTTCACCCTGACATCCTCCAAGACTTCATGGTCAAAGGTCCTCTTCCTTGTGTCCTCCTCGTCTCTGGAGGATTTTCTTTTTTTTGGGCCCATACCTCCAGAGCCAGACTCTGAGACCCTCTTCCTCTTCCGCAGGGCATCTCTGTCAGAACCTGTCTTTGTCTTGCCTCTCCTGGGGACAGAGACATCACTGGGCTCTGTGACGCTGCTGCTGTTTTCTATAAATGAAAAAAGTTCAATGAACCATCATCTTGCTAGCTGCATGTAATGAATTCTGGTTACTAATTGTATGAAATGGCTTTCCTGCAAAGTCACAAGACAGGGTCAGATCAGAGATACTTGATTCAGATGTTTCAATGGCACATGAAAAGGAATCCTATGAGAGCAGAGCGCAATAAAGCAAGCCTCACGCCAGGGATGGAGAATGGCAGGGCCGGATGAAGCCGTACACCCGTGTGGTGTCACTACCTCACCCCCCTAATAATAATTCAATAATATGTAACACTCTAAAACACCCAAGTATTTCTTTTTTTGATACTTTATGTTATTTAACTGAAATTTTTGAATGCAGGACTTTTACTTTAAGGATATGAGTTCTGCTTCCACCGGTGGGACTAATTTCATTAAGGTTTGCTGTTTTTTTCCAGGACGTCTTACTTACCTATTCTCTCAGAAGCTGGTGGATGAAGACTTTTAAACTCCTGTGCTATATCACAATCCATGTCAATGTGTGTAAACACTATTACTTAACTTTATTTTAATTTACAGTAAAGGGTGAACCAACACTTGTAACTTGTGAGTGTTTGATCTGATATTTGGTGTTCACAGAATGTTCTGTCTTCTATTATGAGCTCATCAAAGTGTTTCTAGAATTCTGCTGTGTGTTTCTGTGGCTGTGTTCGAAACGGAAGGCAGTTGCCTCGCTGCCTAGATACCGTAATAGACAGCTGCCTCAGAAGGCATCACTTTCAAGTGAAGGCAGCTCTGTTTACATTGGTTTCAAATAGCCTTCTAAGGCAGCACTTACGGCAACGTGTGATGTCAGTACACTGTGTTGCGTCTCTTCTGGCTGTCAGAAGAGATGCTAGCCTTAGCATAGCTAACTAGCTATTGAAAAGCCAAATGACAGAGCCCTGAGGTACTCCATATTTCACATGAGAAGACAAGCTGCTGGTACTCTATTCTGCCATCTCCATATCAGGTTCTCTGGGTCATTCATAATGGTCCTAAATAAACTGCATTACCCAGTGGCCACTATGTTGTGCTCACCTGATCCTGTTCTTGCCTGTCTGCTTTTCTCTGTTGGCGGCTAGTCTAAGTAACATTACATTAACCTAACAAAGCCTGATTCCAAAAGGTCACAAAGAGAAGTCAGATTATGACACAACAGAGCTTAGAAAGTAAAAATCCTTCCCTATCAAGAGCTGATCGTTTGTGCGACACACTAAAAGTAGAGAAGAGAGATCTGTGTCCACAGATTTCTCAGGGATACAAGGACCTAAGGGCAACTTTATTGGGTGCTTTTTCTTGAAACATGTTGCCAAGGCTGGATATGACAAGACATTGAAAAAGGTTTACCTGCTGTGTTGTACTGATACACTAATTTGTACTAGTCACATCCAGGTTATGAACAGTGCATCAGCAGTGGACAGATCCAAAGCCAAGATGCTGACCCAGCTATTGGCGTTTGGGTTGCTCAAGTGGCCCATAGAGCATGTCTTATTATTTTGCTAATTATCAGACTTTCTTATCTCAGCTTACTCAACCTCTGAAGATCACTCAGTCACAGCTTTGCCGCATTGACTCATCAGAATGAGCTCAATTAAGTCTCCTGGTTGGTAACCCGTTTACTAGCGGTTCATACCAGGTTCTAACTTGAAGCCACCACTAGCTACCAATAATGTTTACCTCATCTTAGTTAAGTATGTCAACAGTTGCTAACCAGCACCAAACACAAGACAAATTCATCTTTCACTGGATAGGTGGATGTGGATGAAAAGTCAGGGGTTTACCAAAGCTAAAAATAGGTACTGTCTAATTACATTTTGTCTGCAAGTACACAACTGAGAAACTATCTTAAAAAGCACATCAGTTGTGCTAGCTACCAATTACTCATATTTTATTTCTGAATGGAAGAATGGGTGCCCAAGGCGCTGGAGATGTCCGCAGCAAAACTCACTCAACAACACCTTTAAAATAAAAACTTCTAGAATCCCTCAAAGAATATGAGGCAGGCTTTCTGTTGAAAGAGCCTTTAAATGATCCTTGTGTGAACCCAATTCAAACTAAGACATGTCTTTTTTTACTAAAAAAAGACTTACTATCACTGTACCGTGCCTCGCACCACCTTAGAGAATAACTTTATTTATTAAGTCATAGCACAGGGACTTTGTCTGAGGCATTTGTGAACTTATACTCTATTGCAATTACTGCAAAGAAACCTCAGCTACAGCGTGCATATCTCTCAACATTGTCCTGTGATATATAAAGGCCTCCTGTGTATACTGTGTGTACTGTGTGTGGTAGTTATGTTTTATGACTTAATCTTTATTGTGTTTTACTGCAGTGACACAACAGTGTGGCATCTGGTTTCATACTCTGTTGTTTGCAGTCAAGTTGAGATGGATGAATACAGAGAGAGAGTAACATTCTCTTACAGTGGGAACAAATTTATAACGGGGTCAAACTAATCTATCACTTGCTGACAAGGAACTAATTTCAACTTAATCACAAACTCAACATAGACAATTATTTTTTATCTCTATGTATCACTGTCTATATTGTGATTATAAAATTGTGTAGCCCATCAGTATTCTGGCTTCAAAACCTTGAAAAATAAAACAAAAACGATTTGAGTGGTAAATGAAAACATATGTTTCTCTAGTAATTTGGGGGATGTGACCCTCAAGGCCTTTATTTCAGCAACACAGGAAAGCAAAAAAGGTTTTTATTTAAATTTTGCTAATAAAATTTTTTAAAAGCAAGTCTTTAAAAGCATAAATGCCTGATTGTATTCTCAGGATCTGTAGTTCCCTATCCATTTCTCTCCAGTGCAAACACTGACAAGAACTGTAAGTGATTTTCACAGCAACGCCTGCAAGCCCCAGCGTGATAGAAGGAGAAAGTTGTTGTTCAGTCAGATGAATAGGCGACAAGAGAGGAGAGCGCAGGGGAAAGCGACGTCCAGGAGTCTCAGTCTGGAGGAGCCTTTGTTCCTGTGGGCTCTTGTCCAGTTTTTCACACTGAGAGCAGATACCCAGGTGGAATACTAATGACTGGCTTTGTCTCAGCCAGTCTTTGTCTGGATCACTGGATTCTGGACATTAGGGATGTTAAGGCTTTACTCCAGCAGTCTTACTCTCAAGTACATCAGTCTCTGTGTGTGAGTCTGCCCAGACAGGTGTGTGTACAGCAACACTAGGCAAGATGTTTGTGTTAAAGGATTATTTCTGCTGTGATAACATTGTACTCGCCAAGTTAACTGCTGAGTTCCGACATTGCTAAAAAAAAGTCGGCGGGCAACTTTTTAAATTTTATTTTATTTTTTAAATTATTTAAAAGGAACAGAGCACATTAATGGACATTTAGCATAAATATGCCAAATTTAGCCAGAAGGCTAATTTTCATTTGTAGTCCCCAACAGGTTATTACAATACAGAGGTCAATATCAGAAAAGTTCAACAAACAATAGAAAGAATATAAAAAATACTCCACAATAGACATGTAATTTAAGGGTGCTATTTATAGAATAATGTGCTATTCTATGCAAATAAATGTAAATAAATGGATTAAAGTGCTAGTCAGTGCAGTAAAAGGCTGCATCTAGTGTGGGACCACACAACAGGATAAGGCTTCAGCTGAATGATCCCACAATGTGGAATGAACCCTCCAGAAGCATGGAGGGTCACTGTACATTAAAGTCTATTATTGGACTATTGTAATTAACTATATGTATCTTCAAACACACGCCAGACACACATCCATAGTGTAACAAATTAGTGATCACAGACTTGATGTTTCTTGAGCCATTGTTTAAGCAAAGTCTTGTGTGTGGGTTAAGTGGTGCTTTCACTTACTGCAGACGGTAACCCCCAACCAACAAAGCAGTAGTCTCTCCCGACTTTTTAACTAATGTCATATTCATTCAATGGCAGCGTATGTTTTTTACAAAAAATAACTCCTTTCTTAAATAAAATATAAAGCAGGTAAATCCTAACTTTTGAACTACTGTTTTTCTGCACATGTATTTCTAAAGCCTCAAATATACTCTGGAGCGGACGCGGACATGGACAAGTCAGCTTGGTGGTCACGTTCCACACATGCGCAGTGGATCGGTTGGTTCCCTGGTAGCGCTAGCCATAGACATAATATAGAGATAGACACCCTATCAAACGTTACTGCCTACTGGCGTGGACGAGCCGTGGGGCCGCCAACGTGAACCGGTCACCCGCTCCACTCAGTGTAATCTGTTTGGCAGGTGCAATGAGCTGTCAGCACATTTAATTAATCATACCTCATTGAATACTGAACTGATTTTCACACTTTTTTTTTAGTTTGTTTTTTTTGCTGCAAAGGTCATATATTTAGCTATGACACAGGATACATGGTTCGGCGTATGTTCATATTCATAGTGGGCTTAACAGTAAAAGAATATTCTGATATATGCCAAACTGTGTCTCCTCAATGTGTTCCCCAAGCAGAAAAACATCCTCCGTTCCAATCTCCTCCCAGACGATGTGTGTGACTGTCAACACCACGATTTTTAGCCCGATTTGCCGCTTGGTGACCGTCACGCTATGATCAGGGGTAAATCGGCGGTCGGCAGTATTTATGTGTGAACTACTCAAGGATGCATCAAAACGGCTCCCCAACACATTTCTGACACATATCTAGCATTCCAAACATCTGGAAGAGTCGGCCGACTCAACATCCACATCCAGCCAATGAGAGCAGGCAGCTACTTTTTCACCGCAAAACACGTTTCACTCCCCTCCAGCTCTCGCTGTAGCTCAGACAATCCCTGCTACCTGTGCTAATCAGTTATTTCACCTACATTCTTTTTCTTTTTAATTACTATCTTTATAATATCAAATAACAGCTGTTTCACGTGTAGGATCTCGCCTTTCCCCTTTCACATTTCACATGTGTTTTCTTGACAAAATGTGGTTTGGAGACCAGCGTCGGGTGACAGAGTCGCTGTCAGCTCATGTAGTCTGTGACCCCCTGTCACTGATCAATTACGTACTGTGAACTTCAAGACTCCTATCACAAGAAGGCAAGTTGTGTAGTGTAGACGGCATCGGCCAACGCTGAAAGTCGTGAAGTCTGCACAAGCCTTTAGGAGCTTGCACTGTTGCAACCTCTCTGCAGTTCTCAGCACCTTATGATAATAATAAAAAAATAATACAATATATTTATATAGCACTTTACACAGTGCTCAAAGACACTTTACAGAACAGAGAAATTAAGTCCAAATAACCCTTAATATATGAAGATTAAAAAAAACAAGATAATAAAAACAAACCATCACTTCTTCAACAAAACTCCTATTTTGATGCATATCTGTTGATAATGAACCAAAGTTGCTAAAATTGTGATTAAGCTTGTTTGCAAACCATTCTACAGTCAGATGTTCTGTTGCCTTTATTTTAAGTAAGTGGGTGGGTATGAGACATGAGAGGTATCTTACTTTTGTTAGAGTGAATTACAAGTGAATAATACACACTGTTGGGCAAGCTACTTGGAAATTGTAGTGAGCTAAGCTATCAGTTACTCTGCCATGAATAAGTCAAATGTAGCAAGTAACGCAAACACAGCAATAGATTAATTCACTACAACTTTAAGTTGCGCTAATTTCATATGACAAGAAAAGCTTAGCTTGTGTGGCCAAGCTACTTGATAAATAAATTAGTGTTAAGCTACTGAAAAGTTGATTCAGGAAATAGTGAAGCTACCCCCAAAAGACTAAGTTACTAGCTAGGCTACAAGTAGTGCACACTGATAATACAGTCTGTGCCAATTGTGTAAAAATTTGCTGGTCAATGTTATACCAGTAATATTTGTGGGGTGCAGTAAACATAGCCTAGCTAGCTGGCTACGATTTCAGTACAGTAATATCAAAGACCCTTGCTACTTCTCAACTATCTGGCAATATTCTATTCACAAAATACAACCAATAGTAATGTCAAATCTTACTTGTGAAAAGTAATCCCCCGAGCCCTGTTTGCGATGGTCCGCCGATTTGAGCATGAATATGCTGCACAGCGCTCTGGCATCTTGCTTTCTTCAGCTGCGCAATAAGGAGTCCGACCGGTTCAAGATGGCGGCTGCATTTCTTGCGCCCAGAGGCCAATAGGGCGTCTAAAAAATGGGAGGGACGCAGATGTTCGCACAGACCCTACGCTTACCTACTCTGATGACAATTTTTTCGTCACACGGACCATCGTGTACTCGTGGACACGGAAGGTATAATCCTTGCATAATCCTTGCCTAAGAGCAGTATTCAGTTTTTGCAAAAACATACATTGTTACTTAACGGCAGTCTCTTCCAAGCATCACTGGCTGTAGCAGCCGGAGTTTATTTTAAAGCTTCACGTTGGTGTGCTGCTTCAGCAAATGTTTCAATAAATCAGATGTAGAACTGTTCGGGGTTGAAATGCTTTTTTCTGGTCTCACCGAGTTTACAAGGGACAACAATGTTCTTGGCATCTTACACTGTGACACAATAACGGTAGTAACGTTACTTCCAACTGTGGAAAGAACACTTTCCCTTGTTCTCCATTCTTCCTTTAGCTTCTCGTCTAACAGCTGACTAGGACAACATGAGGTCCATTGCCGCTGAGCCCAAGGATGGTGTTTTCAGTAACACAGTAACACGTTAATGCCCAACACTGTTTAAGTGTAATCAAATGTAAAAACAATGATTATAAGGAAAACCTAAATTTGTCCAGAATATTACTTCATATAACATAATTTAAGTGTTTCTAAATACACAAGTCACTTTGCAATTCCTGTATTTCTATTATCATTTTTATTTAATTATCTATTGGAAATGTTAACATGCACAGCTCTGTTTAGCCGGTGAAATATCTCATCTCAGTAAACATTTCATACTAATATGTATCCATCAAACATTGTCAAACCCACAGGCATTGTAATACAAGTTGGAACATTAGCTTGCACAGCCGTTGGTGGTTATGCTAGTATGCTAGATTCATCTGCTAGCCCACGTTGTGGTGAACCTCACATTGCTGGTTGTAGTCGTCCATCTCCCATTTTTAACATTCCTCAAAGTGCGCTAACTTTAATATGCTTACACTTACACAAAAAAAGTTAAGCTAATTTGCACATCAGATTACTTTAGTGTGTACAATGCAATCTTAGCTGATAAAAATATTACAAAAATAAAACCCAAGATGGGATCAACTGGGGTTATTGAACATCTCATATGTCATACAGTTTCTTGAGTGATTCACTTGACTGACAATATCCTCTGTTTACTTAAGTTGTTTTATATTCTACTTGCTTGTCTCACCTTAGCTTCTTACTTTTTTGCCCAAATCAAACTATACAATTTCTTAGAGATCAATATAATAATTAATCTGAAAATGCAGATGAAAAGCATTTGGTATATGTATGTACTGTGAAGACACATTTGATGGCATACATTTCAAGCATGTTGCACAAAACCATCAGATAAAATCTGATGAATCACCCAAACTAAACCAACCTTTAGGATTTATTGTACACTGATTACATGAGTAATGTAACATTTTTATTGACTATACAGTATTAAAACCGATGTCCAGTTAACTTTAGAGTCTCATAGAACACATAATGAAGGGCTATGTGGTAAAAATGTCCGCTGCCCTGCTGCTCTTGATGAACTCTCTGTGCCAAATGCTTGACACTGCTTGCGTAAGTAGGGTTCTTTTTTAAAAAAATGGCATTTGCATGACAAAGGCAGATGGCTTCAGGGTACTAAAGAGGGAGGGATGGGTGGTGGGGTCTGAAGGGAGGCAGGAGGCAGGAGACAGACTGGGACTCTTGGACAGACGCACTGGGATTGCTGGCTCTCTCCCAGTCAGGACACCAGACACTTTGCTGGATATGCTGGATATTGAAGCCAAGGCACTGGATGAGGAGTCATACCACACATGGAGTTTGTTCACAGATGACTCAGAGGCTTTCTGCTGCTTTGGAGGGAAATGGGGATTCTACAACTCAGAGTGCGATAATGAATTAGGACGTACACTCAAGATTTTTAAAAACTACCTGTTGAAGAGCAACACATGTTTCGGGCTTGCCTTGCCATGCAATACTCAAAGCATTTGAGATATTATTGGCGTAAATACCCATAATCAATAGGGTCTTGGATTTACTTTATGACTTACCCTAAGTGAATTGTATTTGGACCCCGTGGTAGTAATATATCCTGGGTAAGCTAGTTTATTTCACTTGAAGACTACGCTGTATTAGAGATGACTGGGGCCCTGCATACTGGACTCATACTCTTCTCGTTTGCGGTAACCTTCTGATTCTCTACCATAATATAACAAAAGCCAAGCAGATAGTTTTCTGTGTGTTTCTTTTCTAACTTGTTTTGAGATTTCATTCTGTTATTTGAAAATGCCACTCAGTGCCTCAACATTGGTATATAATGATACCTGGAATTCCACAGCACTGATAATTGTTCTCATGCATTACCCATCTATTGTCTATGGCAGATTAAGTTCAGCTGTAAATTATGCTTATATTAAATATGCAGGCAAACGCTATAGAGAAACTGTTAAAATAATAAATTAAACTTGACTTTTTCTCATGTAGGTGTTGTGTGAGAGTGAACCAACACATGCTGTGCCAGACAGAGTGGGGGACTCACATGGTGAGACAGTCAATCAATTTTAGTGGCCATCTAGTGGCCAGCAGTTTGAATTTGTAGCACTTGCTTCCCTTGTACATCCACTTGATCAATCAAAAATCATCAAATTTGATTGATGCCACACTATTTATAATTTATGGTTTTGTCGTTTTCTGTCTCTTACTCCACAGAACAACCCAGACTTGTCCATCTAACTTCTCACTGGGCCCTCCAGTTGGTCAATGACTCACTGGCTTTCTCCAGGGCTGACAGCTTCTGCAGAGGCCAGTTCAGCTCACTTGCCTCTCTGGACCAGTCAGAGGAACGGGAAGGAGCCTTGGAGCTTCTTCAGCAGACTGGACTTCGCTCACCTATCTGGGTCAGGGAGCCCAGCAAAGCAGCCTCCCAGCCTGTGGCCCTCTCCAAACAATGTGAGTGAAAATAGCAGACCTACAAGCTAATAAAGCAAGTCAAGAAATGCAAAAGTAAAATGCAGAATTTCATCCTTTATTTCTTCTTCGGCTCTTGTTTAGATTTACACTTCTCAGCTCTATACTTCCCAAAGGAATCCCGGGAGGGCTTTGCCCGTGTCATCATGCCATTTCCAGCCCTGTCCTCTGTCAGTGTGTGTGTTCGTGTTCAGTGGAACCAAGAGTGGAATGAGGTGTCCACCATCTTCTCCTACGCAGCACCTGTCTTTACCAATGAGTTCCAGTTAAGAGGACAAGTGGACATGCAGGGACGCATCTTACTGGCAACAATCATCCACGGGAAGCACCTGCCATATAAGGCGTCCTTTCCCAACGATGGAGCGTGGCATCACATCTGTGTCACGTGGCGCAGGAGCGGTGGCCACTGGGCTATCTATGTGGATGGGGACAGGAAGGACATGGGCTCAGGCACAGACATTTCAAGAGATATCTACGGGGATGGGATACTCATTCTGGGTCAGGACCAAGATTCATTTGGAGGGAATTTCACAGAGCCCTTTTTTGGAAATATCACTGACCTAAATGTTTGGAATATTTCTCTGGAAACAAGGCATGTCCTTGCCCTCAATGCATGTTCACCCATGACCCAGGAAGTGCTTTTCAGTTGGAACCTTGACCACCTAAGCAGCCATTCAGTGGTCAAAGAGGTGCAAGTCCTTCTATTTTGCCCTGGTAAGATCACATTCTTTGTAAGTCTCAATTAAGGAGCTGTCTCTTTCAAGTCAGCATTTCGTCATCTGTGATCCTTTCCAAAGGGTCCACCAAATGGTCCCATCCCAGATCCATGAGTTTAAAGACTATTATCAGACACCAAAACACTGCACAGTGGTTTATAATGTTCTGAAAGAGGATTTGACAACTCTAAAAAGTTATCATGATGATGTCATTTTATCTTTAGTCACAGTGACTGCCAGACTAGTAGTAGTTGCAGATAGTAAAGATGAGAAAGAGGGACTGTCTTTACAAAGTCATCTATGAGGAATGTTCGCTTGCACGTATTTCCTTGGCTTACACAGTGTCTTCCCAGATGATGTTGCACTGTTTTTAATTAAACTTTCCTCACTACTCTTTTTTGCCAAAGCATTGCAATGGAACTGGACTGTCATCACAGTGGCCTCATTCAAAATATTGGAAGGGCTGTCTTTTTTCATGTAGGGCTAATGTTGGTTTGAACATTGCCTCATTTGAAATGGAGGCCTCTGTTCCCTTGACAGCCAAACATAGATAGGACAAAGCTTGAAATTGAAAGCTCTAATTCAGTTTAATTTAGATAGTATTTACATATCACTAAATTAGTTGCTGTTTATTATTATTTTGTGTTACTCTTACGCTGATTTAATTTGAGTCTTAAGTAGGTGAGGGTGGGCTGTCCTATAGTTTCATTCTATTGAAGACAGTCACAGAAATTACTTTGGAGTGTTGCATCATGCTTCATAGGGTTTCCTTCTTAGAATAGAATAGAATATAGAATGGAATTAAATAGCAATAGAATAGAAAACTTTGTCATTGTCACATGTACAATGAAAATGTCAAAGTGCTGACCAGCCAGTGCATCATTCCTAAATATAACTTTAAAAAAATAGTAAATAAATAGTATCTAAAAAAGCAGCCTGAACAGGCATTCATACGTATATTTTGATTTGTTACAACTTGGGTCCTATTTTTGTTGTTTAGATTTGTAGAATTTGTTGCAGTAATAATATTTTTATACTTGCAAACTGGATTAGTTAAAATTATTTCAAAGAGACAACAAAAAACAATCATGTTACTCAATCTGTTTACAGACTGACTTCCTGGTTAAACTTTGACCTAATGAGCTTACCATAATTGCGCATGCACACAATTACCCCGTACAATGAAGGAATATTTACAGAATATACTTAAAGTACCAAAAGTAAAATTAATCATTATACTGAATAGCTCATTTGTTGTGTTAATTAAAGTGACTTAAATCTTCAATGTTAAAACCATTAAATAAATGTAGCGCAGTGAAAACTTCAATATTTCTCTCTCTTGTACATAAGTACTGTTCTTGAGGAAATGTACTTAGTTAAATTCTACCACTGGCTGGGGACACTTCTAGAAACACAATAGGGTGACTGAGCGGACAGAATGAAGGGGAGTGAAGACAGAGAAACAAGGAGGGGATTCCCATAGCTCCAGCAGTGCGGGGGCAGCTCCGGGAAGAACAGAGCTTCATGCAGTGGTGAAGAGTAACTCCTACACTGTCTGACTTTCTTTTCCTCTGAAAAGATTCATGCAGTCAATTCAAGCTTAAAGAGATTAAGTTGTTATTTATAGTTTTCACAATATATTCATATACATTTACAGTCCTTTTATTTTTTTGTTGACCCTCAGGGACCCCTTGATGTTCCTGAATGCCATTGTTTGTTTTGATCAAATCTCATATTTACCTTATTTGTTCATGTTTTTTTTTACCAGTGGGGAAATTTAAACATACTCAGGCTGACTCTTGTTTTGTTGTGTGTCATGGTGTGGATGTGTGATCATGTGAATGTGCGAGCAGCAATTCACCAGCAGATGGAGCTGCAGGGCTGCAGGACACTGCAGGGCTGGTCAGACCAACTCCCTCTGTTCAACCTGACAGACTGTTCTCATCCACTGCCATTCATCTGCAGCAGCAGCAGAGGTGAGCCTCGTACACTGTCCACAAAAACTGTGGTAGTCAGGTTATGCCAGGGTTTGTACTGTACTTGTTACTGTATTGACTAAGGTAAATACATTATGGTCCAGCAGCCTGCATGACGTAATGGAAGTGAGAAATGTCTGTAAAGGTTCTCAGTCATCCAGGTCTTCAGGTATCTTCAGCTGAGTCCAGTTGCCCTTGATTTTATCTCTTCTTGGATACCCCAAATGGAACCCTAACCCCCACAGAAACTGTTGACCAGACCCAAAAAAAATTTATGTAAAATCTTCTAATTATTTAACATAGATGTTTCTTATTCTATTAATTTGCTGTCAAGAAAAGAATTCTGGTCCTGAAATGCTGAATCCTTTACTTTTTCACTTTTCTTGTTGCCCATAGGTAGTCCTATTTTATGTGTCTAATGGAAATAACCAGTAAGATACTGTACCTACAAGTTTCAATTGTAGAATGCATACCCCTCCAAGGTCTCCAAACAACAAACATTTCCAGAAAAAGAATAGAGATTCATTCAAGCACTGAGCTAAATGAACAGTGGTTGCCCTCGGTTCTGCCTCTCAGGCTACATACAGGCAAACCTACATTTTTGGTGAAGGTTGGGGCTTCTGGCCGCAGACTCTATTCAGAGAATGAAAAGTGTACTCCAAACTAGGGGTGGGGGAAAAAATCGATATAGCACAGTATCGCAATATTTTCCCTGTCAATATTGTATTGATATCCAAACGTCAAGTATCAATCTTTTATTATATAAATTGTACA
>JAPMOB010252024.1:0-34068 GCA_029875015.1 Lepomis gibbosus
TGTAGCTCAAGAGCAGAGCGTACAAACGACAGGCTGAAAAGAGGAGCTGCAGCAATGTGCAGTATGAGGAAAATATGGTGGGGTTTTTTTAATTAAATCATGTAAACCTGTTCTGGTACAACCCCTAATTAGGATTTTGAACCTGAAAATGAGCATAATACCACCTCTTTAATGTGTACATTTCAGAAAAGAAATGGTGCAGTACTTACAAGTAATTTCCTGAAGTGGGACTACATACTTCATTTAATTGTTGCTAAAGAAAAATAAAAACAAATAAATTGATATAGGTAACATATAAAAATGTGTAAATCTTGGAATAAGGCTTAATTTATTAACCTAAATCATATTAATAGTTATAAGTATGTTATAAACTAGGCTCCATGTCAATAGCAAATTTTCAGGTGGCATTTATAGAACCAGGCTACAAACAGTGTCCAAAATGAACCAACTGAGCTGGCTTTAGTATTGCATGCTAACTGAATCTGTAAATTTAAATGTCACTGGATGCAAAGTAGCTTCACTCCAGCCCTCATCCCTTGACACAGACCACATATATTATGACCATGGGGGTGGCGATGGTGCAGTGGAAAAGAAAAATGTCTTTGGTGTGAGAGACCTGGGTTGAGTTCTCGGTTCCACTGTGACACGTCCACCAAAGAGTCCTTCAGCAAGACACTTAACCCTGCAGCTGAATGCAAAAATGTAACGTTATTCCTCACTTTTTTATTTATATTGAAAATGTAAAAAATGTTCCCACTGTATTTTTTCTATACTTGTTTAATTATTATATACATTATGTTTAAATGTTTTTAAAGCATATTAATTGAGTTAAAAGTTGTATTAATCACCCTGAGTGAAATCTAACGATAAGTAAAATTAGAGAGTAGACAATGATGCCTCAAAATAAGCCCAATGTGACATTTATTCATGATGTATTATGGAAAAGTAGAAGTAAACCTACAGACCAACCTACCATGTTGTTCAAAATGTAACATTCAGTTCACCCCGAAATATTTAGTTTTTCCGTTCAGTACCTGCCAGAGTAGTGAATGAAGTAGTAGGCCAGTGTTGTAGTCTAGTTGCCTAAATTTTTAGAAAACTACAATTCCTATTGCTGGTTGGCTCTACTGTAACATCCTTACCATTTCTCAGGCCTAAGGGTCAGAATAAGGTTGTCTGAAGCTAAATTGTCTTAATAAATAGTCAAAATTCAATAAAATATGATATTAAACTAGACTGAAAAGGATATGTGAATTTTCCCCAATGAAAATCTGCCTTGTCTGTTGCATTAATGATCTTGAAGTTCAAGTCGCTAAGACTGAGTTAAATTACAGTGAAGAAGGATAACTTATGATTTGAAGCTACACACAGGGTACACTTAATCAAGAGCCCAGACACACACACACACACACGCAAACACGCTTACACACACAGATCAAGCTGGTCCAGTCAAAGAGATGAAATTATGTCTTACTCCAAATCAGTCTGATGCTTGTCTAATGAGCAGTGTGGCAAAGATACATGTTGAAGAAAATCAATCATCTGTAACACAGCAAGCCAGAGAATTGTCAAATTTCTCAGCTAATTTCATGCTAATTGAGTCCCCAACCCAGAAATATTTTTAACCTCATCACTGTTCTGATCACGTGGCATAGCAAGCCCTTTGCTCACATGTCAGTAATTAAGCTAAAAACATCAATCATGTTTTTTTTTTCTCCCCTCAGTACCCGCCAGGATCACTAACATATCGAAGGACATCACAGTGAATGAGGGCAGCAACGTCAATCTCATTTGCCTGGCGGTCGGTCGACCTGAGGCCAACATCATATGGAAGCATCATTCACCAAGAGGTAAGCCACAAGGGTTTTTTTATTTATTTTTTTTATTTTGGTCTTAAGGTTGTCTTTTATGTAAAATCCATTGTATATTGTAAATAGAGTGTCCCATCCAGACAGTCTGGTGTTTTGGTTTATACGAGTAAAAATAAAGATGAAGAGCAAAATTCAATGGATTTTTAAACTAGAGATTTAGGCCCCGTCCACACTACTGCGTTTTGGTTTTAAAACAGAGACCTTTTGCTGCGTTTGCACCTCCCGTCCAGATTAAAACGGCGGAAATGAAGACCTAAAACGGAGAAGTTTGAAAACGCTGTTGACACCATTTTTTGTTAAGAAACTCTGGAGAGCACTTTAGTGCAAAAAACGGAGGACTTTGGAAACAATGATGCGGACGCTCATGTTTGGCTCTCTGATTGGGTCTCATAAATCATGCAAAGTAAAAACACGAGTTTCTGACAGGGTATTTTTATTAAAATATTATGTACCGTGCAAATAAAACTTACAGCCTACGCTTGTACTGTGCATGTCGCGGTATTTACTTTGCGACAACTCCCAGTCTGTTTTCCGCCGCCACAGCATCTTTTAACTCCCGTGTCCTTTCATTAACAGTCCCAGGTCTGGTGTAGTTCTTTGTCTGTAGTACTCTATTCTTTTGCCAAATCTTTTGTAACTACAGAATGGACCATCTGCTTCATGCTTACACCAGCAGGTGCATACTCAATTGTACGTGAACGGCCACTAGATACGCGTTTTCAGTCGTTTTAATATAGATGGAGATCAACTCTGATACGCAGCTAAAATGATGGTGTGGACGCAGATCGTTACTATTTGGAGCCACAAATGTGCCAAAATTTGCAAGTGCAGCTTTGGACGAGGTAAAAAGAATCAGAAGTTAATGCAAAATGACAAAGTTTATTTTCTGATTCTTAACAAATATCTTGTTTTTTTGCATTATTATGTCATCTATTTATACAAGCCTTGCCTGAACTCTATCATGTGGACTTATCAGAAAGTTTTCATCATCAAATTTCACAAAACAAACCTGTCAGGCAAAACTGCAACTGCATTACCTCAGTGTAAAGTTGATTGAACCACCACTCCTACGCACATGGCCTGATGTTGACATACCCACACAACACACACCTCCAATACTAGCTTTGCATGAATATTCGCCTACATGCAGAACAGCTATTTACCTCCAGCGAGATACGAATCTGTAGCTTCTGAGTTAAAATACCCAGTAGCCATGAGAGGATTTAAAATGAATAATGCCAGGCTTTAATCTATTGACTAAGGCCTTGTTTTCTTTTAAACTTGGTGGATTGGAGGGGTTGAAGCTGCACAACCTGTGGTCTGACAGGACCCAACTCCAAACAACCATGGTTCGGCTGGAGGCCACAGCTAGTTTGGCCGGTTTTGTTGTGCTGCCACCTCACAGCCTGAAGGGAAGGAAAGAAGCTCTGTATGTGTGTGCTCGCATGTGTGTTCTGTGTTCTAATTGTGTCGGCTCTGCGCTTCCCACTGAGCATTCAGCAGTGTGAGTCATGCGCTGCTTCTCTATAGGATCAGATGTTCAGCCTCCAACATGACATGAATGCTTACAGCCCAGCTGTTCCTGTCTCCCTCCCCGTTATCTAGAGCCAGCAGAATCTGGTTCTCACAGCTCAGTGGTCCTCCACCACCTCAACCCTCCACATTTCCATCCCTACATTCACCCAATATTTACTCCGAATATCATGATTGCCCCACAAATTGTTCTAAAGGGAAAACTTTAATGGCTGACACAAAAACTCCAGTCAGATGGTGCCTTTTACACTGTCTGTGTACTTGGTACCATTCCTCTGGGATCACAGTTAAATTTTATCTTCTTCATAAACATAGAATTTGGCACTTGTTTAGCACTTTAAAGCTATTACTCCCATAATACTGTTAAATTTCTGTCCAACACAAGCTACAGCCTCTATTAGCGTGTCGCAAACAGAGGCTGATAAAAGTCACATTACGTACTGCACATTTAATGCTGATATTCCCTTTTTCACTGCAAGCTCAGCTTCACTCAGAATTTGTTCGCAAAGTGAGGAAAGCAGAAGAGAAACTGGAGGAAAGACGTTTTGAAAATAACACAAACCATATGATTTAATTATAGACACCACCAACAGAATATTTCTTTTCTGTTATACAAGATGAAAATCATAGATCATTTGTCGCCAGGTTGTCATGTGGTTTAAAATTGCCCCACTAGTCGAAAGACAGAAAGTCACTACTCACTACCAACCCCAGCAAGCAGCAAGAGTAGTAGCAAATAAAGCAATGGAATCACACTTGAAAAGTAATATACAGGCATCCGTAGCCAGGGAGCCTGGTATGCTGTGTTTATGTGTGTGTATGTGTTATTGTCAACAGGGAAGATAATGGGTTATCTTACTTGACATTTCTCGGAGTTGCACTAATGAAAAGAGAGACTATGTGGGGAGATGTTTGGGCAGCCAAAGAAATTCTCTCTGGCAGTCAGAATCTTAAATGATTTTCCTGCAGAGTGGCATTTTCCCCTACGAGCTTCTCAGCGTTTGCTTTTCATGTTTGTCACCAGCGATAATGGACTGTTTCCTCAGAGGATAGTGTTTGTGTCTGTTAGTACGGCACTAAAGTGAGCAGCCTTCTCCCTCACTTCAACCGCATTTCTAGAAAGTCTCAAATCTGCAATGTAGCCACCTTGCCATTTGATAGTTGTTTTTCCATGGCGTATCATTTAACATTTTCACACTCACACGGTGTTAGGAACATGAGCAAATGTACTGTAGAAGCTGATGATGCAGAGAGATGCCTCACCTTTCACTAGAAAAATGACAAGAGACCCGAGAAAACTGGCTCTGGAGAATATGGAATATGGAAATACTCAAATAATATTAATGTCGTACTGCGTGATGTGAGCCTGAAATAGTAAATAGTGAAAAAAAAGTAAAGGCAAACTGGGTTATTTTCAGATTCCCTGTTGAATGAAGGGACACTCTGAAGCCTTTAGGGTATGTGCCAATACATCCTCCAATACAGATGGTGACATAAGTAGCAGTTGTGCGGAGAGTAGCAGTCCATAAATAGTAGCTTAGCCTCTATGCCTCTATGGTCGTTTACTTAATGTCAGTTTAAGTCTCACCTTTATTTTGTGCACTGCAAGACTCAGTCTCCATTTAATCTCAGTGGGCACCACATAAACTATTCAGCAGTGTCCACTGAATCTCTGGCTGCTCGCCACTAAAAGATTAAAAGATATATGGATGGGGGAAAACAGTTTATTCAGGGGACAATGCAGTATAGATCTCTTCGACCCTTAAGACTCATTAAAGTGGATAGCTTATGACCGTACCCCCTCTCAGATGACAGTCTGTGCCTTTTCCTTTTCAAATTACTACAGATTGAAAGATTGCTGTAATGTGTGCTATCCTTCTTCACTGAGCAGTTCTTATATGCAGTGTCACAACAGAAACAACAAACACTGTGTCCCATGACAACCATGTAACTCCGACTTAAGTGATTTTCATGGTTTCACGTTAACCCCCTTGACGCCGATTGTCGCGAATTCGCATCACACCTCTTCCTTCCTTTTTTTATTGTAAACTTGGAATATCAAATTTATTTGTAGAAAAAAGGTTGCATCAGGATTGTCTTCTGGGGTTAATAAAGATGAACTGAATGAATGTTTTTGCACTAGGTAGGACAATTTGGTCCAAACTAAAATGTCCTGACTTTCACCCAGTCCCTTAGCATTTCAAGTAGCAACCTCAATAACATTAACATCAGCCTCAGCTGTACTGTGGGTTCAGTGCTCATTAGCAAATACGGCAACATAGTAAACATAATACCTGCTAAACAAAAACATGTTAGCATTGTCAAAGTGAGCAATGCTAGCTTGCTGACATTTGTATTTAACTCAATGCGACATGGTGCCGTGTGATGTGTGATCTACCACGTCACAACATGTTTGTGCTGATTGTATTTTCAGAATATTCCCTGAAAAGCTATTTTAATTCGTTCTCCTTTCACTTTGTTAAAGTTAGGGAAAGATCATCATCTCGGTCCAGTTTTGTAAAGGTCAACAGTGACTTGAAGCGGGACACTGGATGTGTTTATCAACATTTCACCAAAACCCTGATTTTTCCCTGACCTTTCGTTGCCTTAACTTTACCACACAAGGTCGCAGGATGTGAACCCAAGTCTCTGATCTAAAAGCCCAGTGCTTTCTCAACCACAAGTGCCTCCCTTCAACTTGCATGTGGTACAAAAATGTAGCATTTCCTCTCCTGCAAAAAGAAACATGTTGCAGCCAGCAGTTATGTTTCATGAAAAACATATTTCGCAAAACATCACAGTTGCTCCTTTCCAACTTCAAACTGCAAGGACAACACTATTTTTCACGTATTTATATTTTCAGAGTTTCAGATTAGATCCAGAATACAGTATGAGGCAAAACGCTTATGTAACATCTGAAGGCCAATAGTGTGAAAAATTGGCAGAAAAATTGAGCGTGATTGACAGAACAGACAGATGTTGTCAACTTGCGATTAGTCTCCTGATGCTATTCACAGTGTTATACAGCAGGAATGAATGGCATACTATTCGCAGCGATGTTGCCTTCCAATAACAATAATAATTCTCCGGCATTGCCTGCTGACACCGGTGAAGCAGTTATCACGGGGAGAAGAATAAGCATGTGTGCAGGTGTTTCTCACAAAAAAATGGAAGAGGAATGATCCTTAGAAAAATTACATTTCATGACAATTTCCAACGTGCCTCCCACGCTGGAAACAAAGCCCTCCATGTATTCAGCCTTTTTAGACGGGGAGTAGAAAACACAGTCCTGTTTGATTGCAAGTTCCAATATTTTTCAAAATTGGAGTGGTAGTTATTTCTAGTCTTTTCCAGTCTGTTTCAGAGTGTGTTAATATCTCAATATCAATGCATAAATACAATCCTCTATTAAGAGTTTTGGAGCTAGAAGAAGCAGTTTGTAGAAGAAAAAACAGTTTATTACAAAAGAAAGATCCAGAGAAACACACAGAGAACTAAAAAAATGGATACAATAACAGGTGTAGCCTAACATAGTGCACAGTGTGCACAGGGAATAATGACTGTCTTGATTTACTGACTCCCCTTTGCTGACGCATGTACATGCAAGGGGTGGTGTGCAGTTGTCAGGTCTATATGTGAGACTGTAGCCTTGGTTTTTGTTTACAAGCGCTCCCAGAAAGAAAGATCACCATTGTTTCATTTGGGTTAGCACTTAGGGAACATTGTTGCTTGGAATATTATGCAATGTGTTGGAGGCATCAACATGTTTTAAATAGTAACAGTATTTACTCGTGAGATTGAACAGTTTATTGTTGTGCCAATGGTTAGCCCACTATTCTCATTTTCCTTGCTAGTTACAGCTTGTGAGGCTAACTTAAAACATACACAGGGTAGTCTATGGTGCCTTTGCATTTCCATGACCTGCTCTCTCTACTTTGCCATCAGAACTAGGTCATGAAAGAGACCTAATTCCCAGAAAGATGCTGTGACTCGGAAACCTGTGTCCACACATGCTGCGGATGTAAGTGGCCTGCAGGAAAATGATGCAATGCTTTACCTTGAAAGGCAACATGAAGGTTTGCTGCAGCACCACTCAGTCCAGATCATGTAGGCAGGCATCTCTCAGGTTATCGAACAGTCTTCATGTCCAAACTACATGTAGGATGTGTGCATGGATGGATAAACTATAGATGTCACGTCTGACAGTCAAAGTTGACGTTTTAAGAGAAAGTTGTTTTTTTTGTGTGCATGCTAAATATGCGATGACAGCAGTGGACAACTAAGGCTTCTTGTTCTCAGTGACATTCCACATTGTGCCCTGGTACTGATGCTGACAAAGAAGGTGAGCTCACCCAGATGTAGCTGACCCAGTATTATTACAGACATGTATGTGCAGCTGCAAGGCACACTACCAGCCACAAATAAAACATTGATTTCCATTGACACTTCTGAGTGGACTGTTGACATTGTTCAATATCTCTGGAAAAACAAGTATAACATATCATGGTTCATGGCAAATACCGTTGTAGTTAGTTTTTTTTGCCCTCCAACCTCTTCTTTGCAACCATCCCAATGTCTCTGTGGTTGGGCAACTGTAATCTCTTCTGCAGAGCCTCTCCTGCTATTAAGCCGTGCTCATAACTGCTCCAGCGTTTGTGGTGTGACCCTCTTCTCCCCCAAGCCCTTGCTTGTGGCTACTGTAGCACCTCACTGACGTCTACAGAGAAGAACATTCAAGCAGTGGAGGAGGCCTCCACTCTGTCCTGTCTGTCCACAATAATAACATTACAACACCTCAGACATCAACAGCGGAGGCTGCCTGGGTAGAAAACAAGCCTCATTTCAACAGCCTTTGCTTAGCTGGCTGTAGCAATCCACTGATACATCCAACCATGTACAGTATAGCCCCAAGGCAGTTAGCCTGCTGTTCATCAATCTAAAGCAGACGACAGGCCTGGCAGCACCATGAGAACGGAAATGCAGTGGAAAGAGTAACCATTCAATGAAAAACCGTGCTGCCTCTCTTTATTTTGTTGTGGAATGTGCAACCTTATCCTCCTGTTGGCCAAGTACAGAGTGAGGATGTTTCCTGTATGACAACTTGCTATGTACTAACCTGATGCCATTGTTGCTCTTCTAGGAAGACAAAATAAAAATCCAGATGAGTATATCTGAGCATTGTGGGTTTTTACCTTTTCATATTGATGGGTTATCATGCCCAGTCATTAGTGTTGGGCCATTTGATCACACATGTGCCAAGACAGCATGAGCAGTAATCAAAACCAAATTTGCCACGGTGGATAGGTTCATTTCTTGCAGCTGAAGGCCCGGCAATCAGCAGGGATGCACCGATCCAATCCGCCAGATCAGTATCAGACCTGATACTGAGCATATTACGCAGATCAGCTAGACTCTACTGATCCATATTAAATTGTAGTTTCTTTGTAGATGTCTTGATAAAATTCACTGATGCACCCTGGTGCATAATAGTGTTTATCTCAGTGAGCTCCATGCAGAGAGGTACAGATTTAAAATTTTGGAAAAGGTGTTAGTGGATCAGATCAGTAATTAGTCTCAGCAGATACCTGAATGTAGGTATTATTAGGGAGTGCAGTCCAGTCCAGAAAGTGTAACTTAAAATATACTTTAAATTTCCATGTACTGCCCTGCTCAGCAGTCTCCCTGCGGGTAAGGGCATAATTAATTCTTAATCCAAGGCAGGTTGTGATATTCAAATCAAGCCATACCTTCAACTCCCCGCCCACCGTCCTTTATTTCATGCCCTTCAACAGCAACCACCTCAACAAGAAAATTGTCAACTTATGAGAACATGGCAGACACAGGGCGAAGGGCCAGAGAACGGAATAGTCTCATCGCTGTTAGAGGGTAAAGCCTGTGTGAAATTGCATAGAATATATATCTCGTAAATGTATGGGAAATAATTGTATTCTGCAAGCACATAATTAGTTAATCTGACAGACATAGCAGAACCATATTTTTCCAGAAAGCATATATACTAATTTGCCAGTGCCTCCATCCGAAACATACAGAAAGGGGTTTCGTTTTACACTTTACTTTGACACTGAGCCAATTACTGCTTTATAGAAATGACACACAACAATTTATGATAATTTACTGTGTGAGTTTTTTTCTTTTTTCTATAGATGTATATGCCGGACTTCAGTATGGGAAGCTTTCATAAAGACATTTTTAACATAAATATGTTTTGGGATCTTGAGGTGGCACTTCATCCCTTTTAACTCTTTAGTTTACCATCATGGACAAGCAGCTTATGACCATCAATATTTGGGGTTAGATCGTTTGGATCACATATGGACTGACCCTCTATGTTTTTAGCCATGAAACTAGACATACTTTAAAAGGTGATGATGCAAAAACTACTATTAGTCAATAATGAGTTTTGATAGGCAACACTCAATGCTGATCACTGTACTGTAGGTATTACAAGACATAAGGTACAAGACCTAAAGCAAGCCTATGTAGGATTTGCAGTAATAATGATCTTAATGTCATGTCCTCTCTCAGTAAAAGTTGAATCACCATCACAAAAAGTTTGAGGTAGATGATGGGGTGGGTTATTTGTGCAAGAGTTCACTTTTACAATGTTGGGAAGGCCTTGGTTGCCTCTTGAGAATGGTGCAATAGCTGCTTCTTATTGTTTCATCTATATATATATATTTTGTATTTATGAATTTAACCATAAAATAAAATATAGATCAAATTATTGTTTTTCACCTGAAAATGTAGTTGGGCATTGACTATTCTTTTTAGCTATGAGCATGTGTCTGCAGGTGCCCCTCTTTTATGCTGCATACACTGCAGCAACCTTCACCAGTCAGACAGGGCAGCATGTAAGTAGCCTAAGAGACGACACTCGGGGCAAAAAGAGTCAGTAAAGCACTCGCTGCACCACTCGTTGTTGCTCATTATCTCACTGCTTTAAGAACAGTCATACCTGAAGGTAACTCAGATGAGGGTTTTCCCAGCTGTTCTCTTCTCTCACTTGGACTATGGGGACTGGACAGTGAGATAAAAACAAAAAGAGGATTTTGAAAAGTGAGGTGGGCAGGATTTTATTAATAGTGCTTTGGTGGGGTTAGACTCTGCCACAGAGGTGATGGCGTACACAATAAGTTGGAATTACTGGACTTATCACTTATCTTGCAAGCATGACACTGTTCAGAGGAAGGACAGCGTTATCAAGGCTATAGAGCTCCACTCTCCTGATCTCCTCCCTGTGTAAAAATGGGGTGTACTACCTTTATTTTCAACTTTAACTAAAATTAATTTAATTTAAAACTTTACAGCCCAGTGTCTTATCAGGCAACTCCTAACAATACAGGCAAAGTATATTGCTTTGCTTTTGTGCAGCAAACAAGGATTCTCAGCAAGCAATAGTCTCTCAATCAATAGGGTGCGAGCTGTCCACAATTACACATTGTACTTTCAGAACAATCATAAAATAAAAGATCAAAGATGAAAGGCAACAATAAAGGCATGCCAGCCAGAGTGCTGGAGGAAAACCCTCATGTGTTTGTTCCCCGTGGAGAAAACACTTTATATCTCATGATCGCTGACTTCACTGAAGAGTCAATTCATAACAAAGGCCTCTATGGAGTTTTTCAGAAACTCTGCATCTTGTTTTCATTTCTTCATGATGGCTAAGAGATGCAAGTGGAAAGAACAAACGAATGAAGTTGAAAATACATATACACTTTCTATTCACCTCCTATTTCTTGTCAGTTTAAAAGCTGGCTTGTGATTATGAATTGACATTCTTCAAATGCTGTCAAGCCACACACTAATAATAATAATAATAATAATAATAATTATTATTATTATTATTATTATTATTATTATTATTATTATTATTATTATTATTATTATTATTATTATTATTATTATTATTATTATTATTATTATTATTATTATTATTATTATTATTATTATAATAATTCATTTCATTTGTAATGCACTTTATATTTAAGTAAATCCCAAAGCACTAAATGATAAAATAGGTGAGCGCTAAAAATTAAAACAAAAATAAAAAGGCAAAGGAAACTAATTCTATCAAATCCGCCCAGCTGATGCGACACAGGCATGCGGCGTGATAGTACAGAGCAGTAATGTAGCTGGTAGAGTTTTGCAATATAAACATCTAAAAACTGAGGTACAAACTTGCTCTGTTTGGGACTGTGAGCTGCACTTTATCGGAGCTGCTGAAGTGAACCTGTGTGGATTTGTGGTGAGATTTATGCTTGATGAGTGTTTTGTTAGTTTCCGTTTCACATGATCTCACACGCTTTTTCTAAACTGGAAATTGTGTCGTCTCAAAGCGTTAATAATTTAGCACTGAAGATTTCCTAAAAATAGTCTTAAAATACCATCTCGTCTCGACCTTGTGAACCCAATCTCGTGTCTCGTGTCATGGGTTAAGAGTCTTGTCACACTGCTATTATTTATGTATTTTAGCCTTGAAAATGTGGCATACCATAACCTTGAGTTTTATGACTTTATCTTAATTGCAAGCATATTTCTTTAGGCTTGTGCAGACTACACAATTCTCAGCGTCGACCGCCGTCTTGTGACAGGAGTCTTGAAGTCATTGTGGCGTTCACACTATGTGACTGATTGGTGACAGGGGAGTCACACACGACATGAGCTGACAGGGACTCTGTCACCCGACGCTGGTCTCCAAACCACGTTTGTCAAGAAAACACAGGTGAAATGTGAAAATGGAAATCATTTTGCCTAAGTCAGCTTTGAACACGGTCTGCCCTGTGAGTGCTTAATCCAGGATGTTGATGGAGCAGGTCTCTGTAAAGATGTGGGCACAACAGTCTCTGATTTCCCATTGCTTGGCCAGCCTGTGTCATTTCATCCAGACCAGGCTTTAGCCAGGAGCAGCCTTAAGTCCAAGCCAGCATGGCTCCTATCCCAGCTGTCTCTCCTCTTTTCCTGGGGCAACCACAGCACCCGCAGTGGTGCCTGGTCTGGTTGATCTGGCTGGGTGGATCTCAACTTCCACTACTCTTCAAGATTTCATATTATGCTTTTTGGTTTTCCCCCTCTATTTATTGAGTTATATATGTTTTTGTGCATGTCATAGATTTGCAAAGTGAAAAAGCCCAAAGTCCACCCCAGTGGTTCCCATCTCCCACCGAAAACACTGCTCTGAACTGCCTGAAAACAGCTCGTTTGTAGTCCCTTTCCCCTGCATTTCCCTGTGACCTCACAGGGACCTCACAGGGAAATGCACGTCATATTGCTCGCCTAGCGGCTAGTCTGGCACGCGCTCAAAAACACCGATGGAAAAACACACTGAACTGCAGCACACAGTGACAAAACGTCTGCCTGCTGCCTCTCCTCTCCCTTCCAAACACTAGCTACCCTCCAGGCAGTCAGTGGACATAAAGTTGATATTGTGATGTAGAGACAGAGCTGGGTTAAAACTTTATGGATGAAAGGTACATGTGTTATAAATGATTAACTCACCACTCTGAAACTCTTGCTCCAGTCTATGTTGCTAAGCTGGTAAGAGGAACTAAACAGCTAAACTATGGCAAGCTGTTGTAACATTTATTCCTTAAAATTTACTAGTCACTATTAAAAGCTACTAGTAATTATTTCTTAGTTCCTAGTAACTATTCCCATTTTACGTATTTTAAGTATGTATTTTTTAGTTACTAGTAACTAATTGCAGATTTTTGCCATTGAAATTAATGGGCTCTGCGGTTCAGATATCACCTATCCATTACTTAGGCCTGCTAGTAACTATTCAAATAGTTACTAGTAACTATTCAAATAGTTACTAGTAAGTATTTCCATTTGACTTGTGACTGTTATTTAGCTACTAGTACCTAATTATTAGGTACTAAAAATTTGTTGTTTTTTGAAAATGAAACCATGTAAACCTGTTCTGATACAACCCCTAAATAAAATGATGAACCCGAGAATGAGCATAGTATGACCTCTTTCAATCCAAAATCCTTTTTCTGGATTCCTTAATGTAATGTTTATTTCTTGTTTTTTAAACATGAAAACAAAAATACAGCAGAGTTTGCAGGAGCTACCAGCTGCTGCGTATACAAGCAACAACTTACAACATTTACCACCTGAAAGTGTCTGATATGGCATTCTGTCAACAATCTGCTCCACTTTAAAGCACCTTTCAGCCATCAGTGTAGCTCCTGCTGCTGTAAAGGCAGTCTCGTAGGACTAAGACATCTTTACAGCACCACTTATTTTGACTTATATGACACCTTCAGGTGTCATGGATGCTTACAGACTCTGAGTTCAAGACCTCTGATTGTCAACATGATGTTGTGAGCACTATTGACTGCTTGCAATCAAACTATGATCTTTATCATGACAAAGTATACCTGTGTCAGAGACCTGAGTTCACAAAGCCATTATTGAAAGACAAGGGCAATAAAGCTGAGGACCTCCGAGGAAAACTTTGGCTCTAAATGGTATGGTGTTTTACAAATTGGACTTGGCCACTACAATCAGAATGCTTCCAGGTATCTGAATGTACCATGCACCAGCCTTGAGCAGGCCCATGCTCATTACATGCATGGCTTACACCTTCTCACTGTTTTGGTTGGTTGCTTTGGTATGAATTTGTGGTTTCATTCAGTAATGTATGTAACGTATTTTTACTCTGCTCAATTTTGAGAAAAGAGTTAGATCCACTTACATCAAAAATCTACATGACATGGCATTCAGATGCAAATACTGTCTCGCTTTACAAGTATGAATCACACTATGCATTGGTTTAATGAAAAAAAAAAATGAAAGTAAAATGAAGTAATTGAAAAAATGCTGCTTATCTCACATAAAACTGGGTCAAACTAATTGGTGCCTGATTGCCATCCAATAAAGAATTCACTGGCACTGAGACTGTTCTTCACACAACAGAGCTACATCAATCTTATAATGATTAAAACATTTCTCTGCCTCATGCATGTTCATGACATTTTTTTTCTTTAGAAAAGGATTTGGAGAGACATCTGGTGCATTTTAAAAGTTATATTGCTTATAGCAAGATGATGTAGGTGATAATAATGACAGTGGAAACCTCTTATAGTCATCATGTCTTCCAAGCTGAAATTGATCACTATAAGAGGACGATTATTACAACTGATTCTTGCCCCTTTACTTCTCCTGCAGACAGACTTGATATATATGACATGTGTATAGTTATTACATGAATATAAAGTAATGTAATCAAATTACTGTACAAATACAATGTATTGTACACTGTACAGTACTGCATAGTTCTGTGTATAAAATAGCGGTTGCAGAAAGTCAAATGGTAATTAGGCTACCGCCTAAAACAATATTGTGCTCTTTACAAATCTAATAATTTCAGTAGTGCAACTAATGTCTGGTGCACTACTATTTTCAAGTCTTACCCAATTTCACAAAAATCACACAATCTTGCATGATCGAACATGACTTCAGACATAAACAAACATGGACACAGACTGTTGTCATCAGCACTAAATGTTCAAAAAAGGGGAAAAAATACAGTTTGTGACCCATTTTTGCTGTGTTTGACACAAAAAAACAAAAAACAAAAACAGAACTGATCAACGCGTGGCTGAGAAATCAACGTGGTTTATACATTTTATAGCGCAAATACACAACACATTGGTGGCGCTTCCCGGTCAGTTGGCTCTAATTGGCTGTAGGGTGTTTCTGATCGGAAGCATCCCGATTTTCGAAGTTTAAATATCAAATGATTCAGTCACCGTGCCTCAGATCCAGTCGGTGACTTTAAGTTTTTTTCAAACACTATAGTGTGTAGGGTAAATATGTTTCGACCAGCCTCCAATCGGGATCGCCCCCGCAACTGATGAAAGAGGCGAATCGGACCTAAAATCGTCCCACTTATCCTCCAGTGTGCAGGCAACGTAAGCGGCAGCTTGTAGGTGGTTTCAGTGCATTGCTACATTTGACTAATATTATAAATATAATATTTTACAATGACAATAACAATTAAAAGGCATGGTGTTTTACTGTAGACCCTAGGTAAAGGAAATTGGAATTTACTTTGTTCATTTGAAGGAGTCTTAGAGGGAGGTAGTTCCAGGGCCATGCGAGCTGAATACAGCGTCAGTGTCAGGTTTTAGACATGGAGCAATTAATGTGAGTGGGTCATCAGAATGCAGTGACCTTTTCACAGAAACTGTGAGTAAATCAATCATATAATCTAGATCAAGGCCATGAAGTAATTCTGAAACTGTAAGAAGCACTTTCAAGAGACACATCACCCATAACTGATCTTTTGTAGTATCAAACACTCCCCACCTGTAGGTGTTACAAGTGGCTGTATAGAGATAACTGTTGTGTCCTTCACTGAGCACAGCAGCTGTGGTCAGCTTGGATTCGGCAGTTAGAATGGATTCCTATACTGAATCAGTTTTACAATGGAAAAAATATAAATCTTAAAAAATATCAAAGCTTTTGAAATGTCTACCGCAGTATAATCCATTTATCTTCATTACAATGCCCATACATGTTCCAAACGCTCTGTTTTACCAAAATATAACTAAAAGCACAGCTTCATGTGCTTAAAGGTAAAGAAATATAGAAGTTTAATATAATGTATCAACTTTCCCCCCACTTTATTGAATACAAGTTCAAACAGACATCTGTAGGACATGATAATAGTTCATTAAAATACCTACATCTGAGAACATGGCTGCCACATAGGTAGTAAAATAAACAAAATAAGTTCTTAAAAATGAACTTTTTTAGTTCTTCTTTTTAGATATTCAGTGTATCAGTAGGAATTACACTGCTGCTACTACCGATAACATATCCACACTCTCATTTCCTTGGCAGCTCTTCACTGAGGTCACATTGTAGCATCCCTAGAGCCAGTACAGGGATTCAGAATCAGGTTCCCAATTACAAGAAACAGCTCAAGAGGATAAATGCACAAAATATACAACACATTTGATGAACACTTTAATCCCAAGAGAAAGTTTGTGACAAGAATGGAATCTTTTTTTTTTTTAGTTCTGCAGTTTTGTGTGGGATCATACCAAACTGCAGAACTATCCCTCATCAGCAGGGATTAAATGTTCAAAAACGAAAAAAAAAAATACAGTTTGTGACCCATTTTAAGTGCTGAGGAAAGCTTTTTTTTATTATTCAGCCTTTAGTTTAGACAGCTGTGGCTCTGTGTCTCACCCCAGGCATTAATATGTACACAGCATGTCTTAGAGGCCAACGGGAGCAAAAACCAAGCTCCTGCCGATGGACGTTTCCTCTTGAAAGTGTTCATTTTCAGTCTCCATAGTTAAACCCACAGTAGCAATCAGTACATACACAAGAATGTCATGTCTGTAGAGGGATCAGTGGTACTGTAAGCCAATTACTATAAATCAGACAGGGTTTAGCTTTGGGAATATGTCTAGAGATGCTGATTGTTAGCCAGCCAGGCCAAACACAATGCTGGCTAGTGAAAATAAAGCATATAACATTAGAAGAAAGCAATTCCCAATAACCTGTTCTGTGGCCTGTGTACTTTTGGGAAGTCTCCAAGCAAGCTTTCTTTTCAAATGTATTGGCCAAATGCACTTCTAAAATCACAGCGTGGGAGTGTGGGTGTTGTTTGGCTGTTAGAGGTGGCAAAAGTAGTATGCGGTTGTGTGAGTACAGCATGCTGATGTAGGTGTGTGTGTGTGTGTGTGTGCTTTCCAGGGGACCTGGAGGGCTCACTCAAACTTTCTGTTTCACCCCACCACCCACATAAGGCGCAAAAGACTGTGTGAAAGAAGTGCAAGGCATTCAGAAAAAGTAAGGATGAGGGTTAGGAAGAAGGGAGAGGGTCTGAGTGCAGCGAGTCCTTGAGTGAGACAGACATAGACAGAAAAAAAATGCAGAGGAGGAACAGAGGGGCGCAGGGGGCTAAAGGAAAGATTAGTGCACTGAGGAGCTCCCAATTTGCTCTTAGCGGTGTCTAATGCGGAGCATTTTGTAGGTAAAAGCCATCAGAAAGCCTTAGACAGGTGCAGACCATTCCGACTGAATGGCTTCTGCTCTCCTGTCCTCCAGCATTAATCACAAAACCAACGGCAGTATTTCCCCCTCGAAACTAAATCATTAATAACACAGAGTAGGTGGACATTTGTACTCACACCTGTTTCTCTTTTCTAGAGTGGTAGAGGGGAGGGGTTGGTTAGCGCCGTCGTATCTTGTGACTGAGGGTTAGGAGGAATAATGTTTCCTAATTAATTGCTATATATCAACATAATGAGTTGTTGAAATACCTGTGTCGCAGAGGGCTTTTGTTGCAGAGGGAGGGAGAAAGGTTTAATTCATTTCAATGAGGTGCTCGGTTGTTTGAAGACCTTTTCAATGAGATGCTCAGCAATAGCAGCTTTGCAGTTTGCTTATTGAAGCTCATTTTTAAATGAAATGTAATGTGCAGTCTTGCCCTCGCATTCACACAACTCTGCTGCGAATAAAAAGTCCTGACAAAGAGACACAGATTGATTTTGTGCAGAATTGTGCGACCATTTCACTGCATTAAGAAAACAAGGATGCTGATAGAACTGCATTTTATACAAGCAATTGTTTTCAGCTTGAATGAATGAATGAAAATCGCAGGTCATTTCACACCATGCAAGTTGCTAGGGATGTCCTTCAGTATTTGCCTTCACAGTAGCGACCTGCCAATATTTAATCCTCCACTGGGAAACCTCCCACCAATACCATGCAACAAGGATCACTAGAGGTTTTCGTCTCTGGCTCACATAACTGCAGGTGTCTGAGAAATAAGAAAACCCAGGCAGAGATAACAATAAATTTGGGCATAAAGGACACAGGATTCTTTATTAAACTTAACACCTGTTACCGCGTCTGAGATGTGGTTTTAATCAAACGGTGTTGCTCTGCATACTCTCAGGATTCTCCACAGCTTACGAATTCAGAGGATACCATGCCTTTTGTGCCCCAACTACAACAGCATGTTTCACTTCACTAATGCTTTGTCTTCCACTGGTGAGGCATGCACAAATCAAAGTGGATATTTCTCTGCATTAACGATTCTAAAGTTACTCAGTGTGTTGTACTTTTCCCAAAGTTTTTATCAGAAAATAGTTTGGTCCTTTAATCCTAGGAGAGATCTGCTAATACTCTCTTTTTATGACACCCAGGCTGTAATTCAGCTGAAACATGAAAACATTTTCATGCAAACTTACTGATGAGAGAACAGAAGCTCATTCTGCAAGGAATTAAATAGACTGCCATTATCACTTATTCATCTAATATCATTGACATTCAGCTTCTAACCTTGAGCATGAAATCCTCGCAGTAATTGACTTTTAGTCATCCATACATGATCAAAGACAGACAGTTTCTCGTCTTCAGAAGAGACAATATATTGCTGAATGTGAAGTGATCACAACCACCTAGAACCTCTAAGCCTTCTACTAATCGTTGTAGTATTCCTAGTTTTAAAGCCAAGCTGAAAGTAAAAATTAGAAAGAACTAGCGCCTACTGTGTATCTGTGTGTTCTCATTTGATCAAAATTGTGCTGCAGCACCCCCTGCATTACTCTGAGTTGTGATTCAAATCATATCATAATGGGCTGAAGATACAAGACTTCCTGATGCTGAGTTTTGTCATTTGCTATTACCTCATCTGGCCCGATGAAAGAAAGATACTCAACGCTAGCTACACCCTTGTCTGTGGAATGTGGAACTAACACAGCACTAAGGCTACATTCAGACTGATGGGACTCAGATCTTTTTTTTACAGTGTGAACAGGCCAAGTAAGATGGAATGTGATGTTTTCCAATTGGGATTTGGGTGACTTCCATATGTGGTCCAAATCTGATACATATCAGATTTTTTGAAATGCCACCTCAGTCCTGAAATTCAGATTGGAATCAATGTGATTTTGTCATCACTCTAGAGCAGCTGTTCCCCCGCCAGAAGAATATAAAGTTTGCAAATGTTTGTCATAATTCAGGAGAGATGTGACCCTGGGAGTAAACCGGAAGAGGCCAATGACAAACAGTAGTCTCCCATGCTAATTGGAAGGGTTAGCAGGTAGGAGCTAAACAGGGCTAACCGGAGCTAAGCTCTGTTGCTACTTGTTTGCTTCTGTACTACAGCGTGCTGTGTGTGACGTTTATTCTTCTGCACATGCGGGTCACTTTCAGACTGTGGACAGAACACACTGGAGTCTGATATGGTACACATTTACAAAAATGGAATTGACCATTAGTGGGCATTCAGGCCTAGAATTGCATCATCCCATCACTAACTATTGATAACCAACTCTAGGAAGGCTTGTTGAAAAAGGCAATCGGTCTGGCAAATGTCCACCCAGAGCCTTGATGCTTATATGCTGTTATATTCAAATATATATGTTTATTGATAAGCTGCGACCTGAAAATGTCCAAATTGGACCTAAAGTGTCAATATTTTATGCGGCCACCATAATTTTCCAGCACTGGCTTAACCCTCTTGGGCATGGAGTTCACCAGAGCTTCACAGGTTGCCACTGGAGTCCTCTTCCATTCCTCCATAACATCACGGAGCTAGTGGATGTGAGAGACCTTCATCCACCTTCTGTTTGAGGTTGCCCCACAGATGATCAATAGGGTTTAGGTCTGGAGAAATGCCTGGCCAGAACATCACCTTTAATAGCGGCTTTTTTTTAGCAAGGCAGTGGTCGTTTTGGAGGTGTGTTTGGGGTCATTATCATGTTGGAAAACTGTCCTGCAGCCCAGTCTCTGAAGGGAGGGGCTCATCCTCTGCTTCAGTATGTCACAGCACATGTTGGTTCCCTCAATGAACCGTAGCTCCCCAGTGTTGGCAGCGCTCATGCAGCCCCAGACCATGACACTCCCACCAGCATGCTTGACTGTAGGCAAGACACACACCATCTGAACCAAATAAGTTTATTCTGGTCTCATCAGACCACAGGACATGGTCCCAGGAATCCATATCCTTACTCTGCTTGCCTTCAGCAAACTGTTTGTGGGCTTTCTTGTGTGGCGTCTTTAGAAGATGTTTCTTTCTGGGATGACAGCCGTGCAGACCAATTTGATGCGTATGGTCTGAGTACTGACAGGATGACCCCCCCACCCCTTTAACCTCTGCAGCAATGCTGGCAGTACTCATACGTATATATTCCAAACACAACCTCTGGATATGATGCTGAGCACGTGCACTCAACTTCTTTGGTCCTCCATGGCGAGGCCTGTTCTGAGTGGAACCTGTCCTGTTGCTGTATGGTCTTGACCACCATGCTGGAGCTCAGTTTCAGAGTCTTAGCAGTCTTAGCATATAGAGAGATCCTTTCTAAAGGGCTCTGGGCATATGCCGCTGTAAATTTGCAAAGCTCATGCTAATTTGCTGGACTCGGCAGATATAACCAACGGCAACTATCCTCCCCTTTTCTTATCATATCTGAACAAATCACCCATTTTGGTCTCAAAATGTCACATTTTGCTGAAAGGTGTTTGCACGCCTGTAACACACCTGCTCCCCATTCACACCTGAGACCTTGTAACACTAACAAGTCACATGACACCAGGGAGGGAAAATGGCCAATTGAGCCCAATTTGAACATTTTTACTTAGGGGTGTACTCAGTTTTGTTGCCAGCGGTTAAGACATTAATGGCTGTGTGATGTGTTACTTTGGGGGACAGAAAATTTACACTGTTATACAAGCTGTACACTCACTACTTTACATTGTAGCAAAGTGTCATTTCTTCAGTGTTGAAAAATGTAAAATCCAATATTTACAAAAATGTAAGAGGTGGAATCACTTTTGTGAGATGCTCTAAGTAACATACTTTATTTTGACCTAAATAATACCTTTCCTTAAACCTAACCAAGTAGCTGTTTTACATTGTTAACCACGTTTTACTTCATGTGACTTACGTGACATCGTTAAGTTCTGGTCCGCCTGTTGCTGGACTGGTACTTTCCATATGTCATTATGGGAGTTATTGACAATCAACCTATTTTGTCATTTAGTTATGTGGATGTGTTGAGCTTTTAAAAAATGTAGCCTAGGTGGTTATCAGGCAGGGACTGTTCATGATGCTTGTTGGGAAATGTATGATTGTGATAGTTTTTGGTACTTGAGCCACACTGTGACTTAAAACACAGTTTTCTTTTTGTATTTGTCTGTGGAAAGTCCCCCAACTATGTGTCAGTACAATACATTATATATATGGAGAAATCCATTGTACATGATGGGGCATAGTATTATTATTTCGGCCTGTTTTCCTCACCCATTATTCTTCCACTTACACAAAAATGGAACCCTGCAACGTGGAGGATCCAGCAGTGCCTCAGTCTAGACAGCACAAAAAGAGCAGTTATTTAAATATGGGGATACATGACTTACAGTCAGAAAGTGGAGTTTCAAAGTTTTCTCACTAGAAATTTGGCAGGACACATGTTTGCGCATATTGTTCTGGTGATGGACTGCATATGGCCTACCTGGTTGCAGAAGGCATGGTTGAACAGTTAGTAGACTTTAGCCACACCTTGCAGGAACTTTAACTGGTCACAGATGCAGAAGCAGGTGTTTTTAACATATCTAATCAATAATGCAGCAGTTCCTCAGAGGATCCTCTCCAAGCCAGCTGGAAGATGTCTCTCAGTGTTTGCCATTAAATGTAAGTTTGGGAAAAATTATGGCTACTTCCTCAACATGCTCAACATGCATCAACTCTTTGCAGTTCTTTCTTTTGAAATTCTCTACAACACTGGCCCTGTGGTTGTCTGTAGTACATACAGCAGCTCACCTATATGTGCAATCAATGCTAATGAATTATTTGTAGCTTGTTTGAATCATCTGTGCAAAATAAAAAATACTTTAAAGGCCTCTGATGATTGCCCTTTTTCCCAGCCTGAGTTACAGCACTTGCACTTCATAACTTCAGCTCAGAAAGGCTTTTAATTCACTCAGTGGTTTTAATTTGAAAGGGCCTGATGAGGGAAAACACCTATTGATTGATCATTGTTCTCAGGAAAGGTCATGCATTTGAAATGAATGAGGCGAACGATGAGGGGTGGGAGTCGGGGTGGGGGGGGTTGGGGTGAGAATGCTCAGCAATTAAATTCTGATGCAGCAGGAGGCGGGGTTGGGGAGGCTTCAAGTGGAATAAACAGCACATTCAGGGGAGTTAACGTGACCCATCAAAGGCCTGTGGAATAAATGGAAAAATGATTCTGCTGTCAGAGCAGCCAGAGGGAGGAAGGGAGGGCATCATGACTCCAGGCTTCTGTTGTGTCTTGCTTAATAGCACAGATAGTGAAAACACACACGCAAAGCACATAGAACAAACAAAGCCTGCATGCAAAGGTACACAAAGAGGCTCATTGGGGCCCAACTACTTTTCACAATTTGTACAGTGTGCTGGTACTTGCACCAACATGATGAGGACTTGTGAGGATGATGTGACTGAGACACAGGCAAGGATGCGCTTTTGAAAATGGTATTCTCTTATATGAAGACGTACCGTGGACACTCATAAATATGATAATGACAGCACTCATTAGGCTGCCTCATGTCAGTCAGATATTGAAGAGCCACGTGGTCTGCAAAAATCTGAACTCATCTAAGCTATTTGTCAGAACGCAGGGATTTCACAATTTTATCACATCCATGATCTCAAGGAGAGCAAGACCAAAGCTGTGGGAATTTCATTTTCATCTATGCTGTATGTGTGTTTTAGACATAAAAACCTGTAGAGTTCAGTGGGTTGCTGAGTCATATGCGACACATTTCCCCCATATGTTCAATAATATGGTAGCGTGTTACATTCAGCACTGCTATATGGCAAAACATTAAAAAGCTTTTTCACATTGCTTCGCAAGTTTGCAAGTGTATTTCTAGAGTCCTCAGGGTGTCTTTGCCTTTTCCACAACTAGTGTTTCTCCGTTCATTATTTGTCAAACGTTTAAACAACCTACATACTGGCAAAGTGAAGCCACTTTTTTCATAATTAAGCCATCATATTGCCATAATTAGGGCATTGTGAAACAAAGTTTAACCATTTTTCAATATATAATTTGCTATGCTCTGCTGAGAAAGCAGATTTTTTTTATCACCATATATCAAATTAGACTGTCCTCATTCTGTCAAGATGTGTGAAACCAAGCCAAGAAAGTGGAAGTACTTTCTTGGCTGTGAATGGATTTTTTTTTCTTTCTTTTGCTTAGGAAAAATGTGGGTCACAAGCTAGTGAGAGCCTATCCACATGGCTTTAAATTAGAGGCAATGGAATGAATTGATACTGTGTGATTAATCTCTCCCATTTGTTCTAACGTTGGGCATTTTTGATACATTTCAAGTGACACCAGCAGAATGGTATTTGGGCATCTGGTGAGTGATAGCTGCAATTTTGAATTCCCTGGCAAAATGGCTGCCACACTGTCCTTTAAGGGCATCTATACAGTTGAATGTGAGAAGTAGAAAGCTTGATGAAACATATGGGAACTGTAATGAGTACAAAACATTGTTAAGCTTATTTGTTGTGAAGTAAATCCCTACATGTTGATCTGAGGCTGTCTCTCAGGAGTGAATATGCTTAACACACTCTCACCGCCGCTGCATGCCTGAGGGGGAGATGGAAGTCTGTATGTCAGAACTATGTCAGACTTGTGATAGATATCAATGCCATGCAGTCACTGTGATGATGCTGATTAATCTCGTTTTACATGATGAAAACTAGAAGGGAAATGATGAAAGCAGTGCCTGATGGCTCTGTTTTCAAAGTACTGACAATCAAAGCAGGAGGAAATAGAAAGACAAGCCACACACGTTTATTGTTGTTATTAATAAGGATTCAAGTCCAGTTACTATAAAAAGCTGATGTTTTATTTACAGCCCAGGATAAATTACAAGTAAATTATCACTTGACTTTTAAAAATAAATTACAGTTTCCTTCCTCCTACATCTGGGCTAGGCAGATATTAACTTACATTTTACCTGAATGACATACTAATGAAATGAGTGGTTTCAAAATTAGGAGGCACAGTGTCACAATCTCCACTCACTCTGTAGTTATCCACATTGGCATTAAAGCAAGAATAATGTGACTTTATTACACAAAGGCAAATCTTTCACCTGTAAAACATTCACATACAATTGATTTGCAATAGCAAATATGTTTCAGACAAACCTAAAGCTGCCTGGAATGTGTCAATATAATTCAGAGACATTATGAACGAACATGTGTGCTAATGCTGCGTTCCATTTACCTCGGAAGTCGGAGGTTGGAACTGGGAATGACGTCACACCCGAATTGACGGCGTTCCAGTTAACAAGTCAGAAAACCTCGCTCGGCCAGCTGTTTGTTAGCTATTGATACACCGGTTGATTAAAAAAAACATACTGTGCGGTATTTACTCACACTAAACACTGTAGCAACACTTCCACAGACAGCTGTTGGACAGCACTTTGTGTACGAGCATTTATATGAGTCACAAGTACACAGAAGTGCTAATAAACTGTATAAACTACAGCTTTCGGTAACTGTTGATACCCCGGCAGCCATCTTGGATCGTGAAGTCGGGGTAGTGTGGGTTGTCCCGACTTCCCGAGTCAGAAATCCGACTTCAGGGGGCGTTCCAGTTGAAAGTTCCAACTGGAACGCAGTCTAAGTTGGGAAATGTTCATGCCTAATGTACCGCAGAACATTCACTGACAACGTTTTTCATGACTGTGACCTTACAACCCAAACTCACGGCCAAACTACGGCGGAGAAAAACAAACGCACATGTGTACATTTACAGCTGAGGATTGCAGCTTTGTCACGATTCGTAGGTGAGTGCAGAGCAGGAGAGAGCCCAAATGCAAGACACTGAAGCAGAGCAGATGCAGTTCAGTGTATTAAATCCAAATGCGAACAGGTACAGGCTTACACTTAATAAACTGGAAAGTCCAGAATCCAAAATAGCAGAAAACAGGAAAGACGCTTCACTACACATGAACACTACAACGCTGTAAATTTGCAAAGCTCATGCTAATTTGCTGGACTGGGCAGATATAACCAACGACAACTATCCTCCCAAAATATTTTCTTATCATATCTGAACAAATCACCCATTTTGGTCTGAGGACAGACTGAGGAAACAAACAAGAATATATACACATATGGGTTAATGGGCTGGGAGGGAGCAACGCAGGTGAGCGGGATCAGGTTAACGAGGCAGGCAGAGAGACAGCAGGAAAACAGAGGGACAGGCAGGCAGAGACAACCGGGGGTAAAAGAGAGGCAGGCCGGCAGAGAGACAGTAAACCCAGAAAACACAAGTACACAGACCAGAAGTAAACACTAAGACATGAACTGAAACACAGAACTAGGACACAGGGCTGAGATGCAGAGCTAAACCTAAGAGGCAAGACAGATACTAAGTAAACTTAAAGATGCGGATGAATTACGTAATAAGGCTACACAGAGAACACAAAGAGCAGGACCCGAACCTTGAACAAGAACAGACGGAACAAACTGGGAAACAGGACAACGTTAAACACAGATATAAACTAGGTTACTGGACACAGGACAGCAGACAGGACTGAAACCCCAAAGAACAGACTAAATAACAGATAAAGACTTTACTGATCAAATGTAACAAAAACTCAGAGGGCCAGACTAAAACATGGCTGACAGGCAGAATGTGACAGGTTTACGTTGGCTAGCCTTCAACTCAACAATCAATCAGGATTTCAGTTAAATGCTAAAGTTGCTGTTACTGTTACCTTGTCTGTGGTCCGCTCCGTGGACTTGACGCCACATCGTTTTACGGAGCTTGAAATAAATCCGGACTTTGGACACTTTCTTCTTCATCCCTTGCCATTTTCTCTCTGTTTCTCCACTTTGCAAGCGGCGCCTTCATAATCACTTTGTGTCCACACAGCGTAAGCGCAAAGTACAACAGTAATAAACGTCCAGTGCGAAACAGTGTGCTGTATACTTATATGGATTAAACAAAGCATCGATGCAAGAGAATTTGGAAGAATTTGGGCCGAGCTTTTTAGTAATCGAATTAATCAAATTAATCGATGAATCACTTCAGCCTTACCTCCATGTATGTGATCTTAGTAACTGAATCATGATAAACCTTTTCATCGCATGTTTTGTTTTGTAAGTTTAGGCTCTCACATTGGTTATAGAGAAATATTGTGTATTAAGTCAACAGAAACTTAAAACTAAAAGCATGTTTACTTTGTTCATATAATATTCCCCTAACCTTAACCCAATATTATATCTATTTTATATTATATATAATAATATAATGTTTTCCTTTTAAGACAGCCATTACTCATGATTTAACATAGCTAGATGTGACAGAATACAATGAGATATACAATGAGATAAGCTTTACATTTCAAAGACACAGACAGAGGATAGAGCATGTCATTAGGAGAAGAAATGGCCATATTGTGTGTGTTTGTACAGTCTGTGTGAGTGAGAGAGAGAGAGAGAGAGAGAGAGAGAGACATGAGAGTCCCAGTCCTGCGCTTTGTCCACCCATCATTCACCCTGAACGCCTCCATAAGACTTGCATGCGGAATAAAAACGTAGCCTCTCCTACACTGGACAACACATTGCCACTGAACAGGAATTACGTTCCTCTTTAACTGTATTTGGCAAAAACACATTTGCAGTATGTAAACATATTTTTCTAGGAGACAGGATTGCACAGATACTGCAGATAACCAATGTAATTTAAAAATTCTGAACAAAATTATAGCTCACAATAAAATCAACACTTATCACAGTTTATTGACATTGCCATGAGGTCAGGTGTGAGCGAGTGAGTAAATGTGAGCCCATGACTTCTTATTTTTCATCTGAAAATATACGTGTCCTTACAGAATATGGATGATTTAAACCATGACAAGTGTTTTAACCCATTTAATTCCAAATTTTTCCTAGCAATTTGAGTACATGCCTTTTACTCCTTAGACCTCCCTAACATACAGACTGTATACCTTTTTTGATTTTATGTTGGTTAAGTTAGTAAAATATTAGGTTTTATTCTGACCGGAGGGAAATAGCATAGTCAAAATTCACACAAATTCTTCTGTTAGACCTATTTACACATTTAAACTTTGTCCATTGTCAATTGGTTGTTTAACAATGTTTCCTACATTTCCAACTGCCTACTCAGTTACAAATTTACAAAAATATCTAATTTTAGTTCACATTCAGCATCAGTCAGAGTCAGAGCAGGCAGACATAAACTGCATAGTGCAGAACTCAAAGACTCCACAATTCATAACCAAACTGGATTGGTTTGCTCATGACAAATTGCTCGCAACCATAATGAGGTATCATGCCTGCGTCAATTTATAACCATTTTTTGGGTTTGGCGTCATTTTGTAAGACTAATTGAGTGCAGAAAAATGGGCCGTGCATTGAAGGAAGGCTCGTTTGTCCCCTCTGAGTTATCCGCCACATGTATTGATGCCATTATCTCATCAAATACGATTTCTTCTCATTGCATTTAACATTGCTTCATTGTAGAAATCAGGGTCATATGACCAAGACATATGATGTGAGAAGAACCTCATAGAAAGTCAGCAACTCATCCATGTTCAGATTGGCCTGCACTATATCGGTATTTGACATTTGTCTATTCAATTAGCTTACACTTTTATCCAAAGCGACTTATGATTGCTACATGAATATATACTGAGGCCGCACGCCTCTGGAGCAACTAGGGGTTTAGTGTTCTGTCACCACCCCTCAATTGACTTCTCAAACCAATTGATTCTCACGAACATCTGCCTTATCCTCCAGATAGTTTACCTCTAGATTGCCATTCAATAGTCTACCTATTGTCACTTATGTCTAGGAGGTCCAACACATCTAATAGTTTCAAAATGTGTGAAAATAAACAGATGATAACTAGGATAACAGCCAAAACTTGTGTTTTCAGTTGAAGCACTGTGCTATACTACCAGTCACAATTGTGACCGTTAACAAATTTACACCTCTTTCACCTGTTCAGGTGTTTCACCTTTTTCTTATAGCAGTCTGAGGAACATCTCCTTCCAGATGTGCAAGCAGGAAATAAATGAATCTGGTCATGTGACCTTTCACACTAGTTACATGCTATTGATCCATTTTACTCAAGACAATCTATTTTTTTAATTTAAAAGCTGAATTTCTTTCCCAAAGCAAACAATACAAACTTTTAGAGCTTCAGAAATCAAATAAAAAGGTGCGGTCACAAAATTGACTGGTGGAGCCATTAGCAATTTTCCAGAGTGGCCTTTGCTTTGTTTTAACTTGTTTAACCATATGCCAGAGCTCTGTCAGTGTGTTCCCCATTATTTGATAAAGTGACATATTCTATGTTTTAACGCATGATTTCTGTCAGTGCTCAGCTGAAGCTTTTATGACAGACCCAGAAGTGGCTGTCACACGTTGAGTTGCGAGAGAACAGATGACAGTCACTTATCCAAGTAGGTGGACATGGCTGTCAGAAGCTCAGCTCAGAGGCAAAGTTGTGATTAAGTGTGGCTGTTCCTCTACGGTCCTTTGGAATGGAATCCTGCTGCCTCTTGGCATCAGGAAGACTTTTTGTCCCAATGTTTTCTGTTTAATTAAGCAATGTTTAATTACACCGTAATGGTTATCACAGAGCAAACAGTCTATGTCCAGGTAAACATATTTCAAATTGTGGCGAGTGAAGCCAAGGCTCGCTTATCATCATTAAAGCTGTGTGACATCAGTGCCTTGACAAAGAGGTTAATCATGGTTCAGAGTGAACATAATGGTGCAGTATGGATGCTTGCTTCCCATCCTGCAGGCCTCTTCCTTCTCGCCTCGCTTGATTTTAGCCTAAATGTTTTTTTTCTAACCCACACCACCTGCATTAAAATACCCCTGAGCGTATTTCCGCTACTCTTCCTGTAGGTTTCAAAGGAGCAAAAACATTAATGAACTGTTCAATAGGTCCAGGCTCTTTGGTCCCTAAAGCAACAGCTAATGGCTTGTGATCTCCCCAGAGAGCTCCCTAAAGCGTTCTCAACTCAAGCTCCTATATCAGATCATTATCGAGCCACCCTTAGCTGCATTTTGCGCACAGTCAGTTTTTTACCATATTATAAAGCCAGTCACACACCTGATGAAGCTTGAATGCAACGTGTATTCCCAGTTCATGTCACATTTCCTTTCATCTCACATGTGTAACCACTGTCTCCACGCTGGCTTTGTCAAATGCCACAGGGGTGCAACTGAGATGGCGTGCATGAATGCCTCACTGGTGGATCGTTATTAATTATCATCAGGTAGAATTATCAGGCTGATGCAACACAGGCTTGGGAATTTCACACTCCACTGTCACACTGGGTTTTTTGAGATTTTAGCGCTCTGTGCTTGCTGGTGATAAGGGCAGGCAGATTCAGGGGATGGTTATTGTTGAACACTTGAGGCAGATGTGTCCTGTATTCACATCCTTTGCAGGTTATGTGTCAGTTACAGTGGACAGGCTTGTTTCACATTTTGTGAAATCTCCAAATTTTCTTCCAGACCAGTGTAGATGAGATGCAAGCTGTGCTGAATTCCTGAACATCATCAGTGAGTTAGAAGGAAATTGAAGGTGATAAAATTAATTTTAAAATTAAGAGGTGTTTCCTGAAAGATGTCGCTCTTAGATATGATAAAAATAATCATTGATGAACTGATGCCTGATACCTACTGATAGAAGATTATCTTAATAAGCTCCAGAACCAAGTCTCTGTAAGTAATGATTAAAATTTTTAAATGCACTCTAAAACCAAATCTCAATGAATGAGTTACCTCAATATTCACAAAAGAACTTAATTGATCGTTATCAGACAACAAGGCCCTGGCGGTCCTCTTGCTGACTAGTGTAGTAAGGCGTTACTGTAATATCATTACTTTTCCCAGGAACTAGTAGTGTAAGGGATTACAATTTCCAAAAAGGCAGACTATTACAGTTAAATATCCAAGTAACGATGTATTACCAGAACATTGACATTGAATGTGCGACTGTGCGGCAGGCAAGCGGCAGCAGACCTTATAAGTATTGCCATTATTGTGTCACAGTCTAAGATACAAAGAACATTGTCGTCCGTTGTAAACTTTGTGTGACGAGCAAAAACCTTTACACCGCAAACACTTTTGTACTAAAGCATCTGCTAAAGCAGCGCAGCAACATGAAGCTTGTAGAAAGAAACTCCGGCCGTTGCTGCCAAGTGATTCTTGGACTCGGGAGACAGTGGGGTTAAGCAACATTGTATGTTTTTTTAAACATACAACTACTGCGGGTGGTGATGGCACAATGGTTAAGACCGTGCCTTTGGTGTGAGAGACCCGGGTTCGTGTGACCGCTGACATATATAGCAATTGTAAGTCGCTTTGGATAAAAGCGTCAGCTAAATGAATAAATGTAATGTAAAAAACACTAAATACTGCTTTTATAATTGTGCAGCAAAACAGCAGATCAAAAGTCAGGATTTACTTGCTATATGACGAAAGTAATATATCAACATAACAAGTAATGTAACTAGTTACATTTAATACCCCGGAATAGGTAAAGTGATATTATTACTTTAAGGAGTAATAAGTGAAGAGTATTATCAACTCTAAAATAAACCTACCTCACTGTGGCTAAGATGTTTTGGAGGTAACACACAGATTAACACCGGATTACATTCCCTGGCTCAGGTGGCACAGCTGGTTAAGTGTGTGTGTGCACTGATGAATGAGAGGCAAATTGGATAAAAGCACTGCACAGGTTCACGTCCTGTCTAATGTTTGAAGTCAGTGTTTGCCTTTTTAAGTATTTCACTAAGACTTTGAGCTTTCCCTTTCCTTAATCGTAAAAACATTACTCGTACAAAGAGCAAATACTGCAGGGCAAACAAATGAAAAACACTGACAGTAAACATGTTCCACATCCTTTCAATAATATGTGTATATTATGCTGATAAGATGCTGAAAAGTGGTTTGCCCGATATTACATTTCCTCTGAAAAACATTAACCAAAGCAATTAGTTTATATAAAAGGAATTTGTAGGAGACAGGGTTCCAAAGTATACCTCCAGGAATAGACAGGGAGGAGAAAACTGGTGAAAAAATGTGAACAGTCAGGGTCATCTGATGTAATTTAAGAAATGAATAAATAATGACTGAATATTTTTACTGCAGGTGGTCTTTTAATATTTTAAATAAAGCCTCATCTGGAAGGTGACAAGATGGATTTGATATGTTTGATCATATTGCTCTTCGATGGTTTGTGGATGTTAGTATTTCCATTTCTTTGCTGGAGGTTAACCAGTAAAAGCACAATGACAAACGGAGTTGTTAAAGGAAGCTGGGTCAACTAATTTGGAATCACTAAACATATTTCAGAATGGAATGACTATCCTTGACAAAACATATCACCCACTTCAAAATGTGTTCATCCCACACAGAAATTAAGTTGGTATTTAGATAATAATTAATGTCAAACTGAGAAATTCAAACATGTGTGTGTTCCCAGTATGATAAATATTGGAACTATTAATATCTATGTGCTCAGTAAACATGGATAGATGTGCAGATGGATTAATGATTGCTCATTGTTTTGTTGTATGCAGTGGGAACGCCCTGGTATTCAGTCCTGAGGCTTCTGAGATGTAGATGATAATAAAGTGACATACTGTGGCACTGCATAAAAAACATTGTTGGCTGTATCTCAGTGAATTCATGCCATTTGCCGTATGCTATGCTTACTAATGGCTCACCTGCTAATGCTAACTATCAGGTCAAGTAGCCTACTGGCACTGGTTTCTTTAGCTGAGAGTGAGTTACAGAGCTGAGTGCACACACACACACACATGGATATATGTGACAGCCACAAATGTGCAGTGGGATTACACAGAATCTGTACTAGCATTTGCCCTCCACACAGTCAATATCCTGAATAAAGCATACAAGCTGCTGGGTCTGTAGCGTTAGCATGAATGAGCCAAATAAAGTCAGTACTCTTTGGAGGTGTTACTGATGGCACTTGTAATGAATCTTGCTCCCTGGTAGTTAAGAAAAGCAAAACTGGTCTTTTATGTTGCGTTTAACATGTAGTTCTGTTGGTACTAGGTTGCTCGAATGCTTTCGAGTCCATTTTTACATACAATTATACCTAGAATTGTTAAATAAAATCAGTTTTGATTGAATGATTCCCTTAGCAAAATTATTTCAAATATATATATATCCTCCTCAAAGTTAATTATCTCATTAGATATTGCAGCAAATCTATATTCTATATCAAGTTTACAAATAGTTAAATATAATCAAATAATTATATTAACACTCTGTTTCTGCGATATTAATAATACTATATTAATATTAATAATACTATATTAATATAGCAGGAACAGAAGTTCCTTCACTAAGTAGTATGATGCCTTAAAGGGGCCATATGTTTTCAGTGGCTTCCAGGGGTGAGGTTTCTAATTGCAAGCATTATGTTCCCAAGAATATGCTCCTGCGCATGCTTGAATTCATGAGCGAGCACTCAGCATCCGCAAAAACGGAGACCGACAGCACCACATAAACTCTGGTAATCTCACTGCAACTTTTCAGTAATTTTTTTATCAGCTTGATGTTGAATACTATAGATGAGATTGTTGCCACACCTTATAACAGTTAGACCGCAGTAAGTAACATTACTGTAGTGGATGGGTCTTCTACTGTGTTGTTGTCCTGCGCCGTTATGTGGGTCACTTAAGTTACAGCGACTGAGACTGGCGAGGAAGCTATGTACCTGAGTATCGGTAAAACCGCAATAAATATAAATTGAACATTATGAAATGTCAAATCTGTGCTAATGTTAGCTGGCTGCCCCTGCCTTGCATCACTCCACATATGCTTTGTACCATTACATCATTTCTTGCAGGCTATATTATTATATTTGCTATAATTACTGTATTATTTTATATACTGGTACATTTCCAACCTCTTTACTTTATAGATACCGTAAAACTTCAATTAATAGCCGAGTCCCAAATAGCCGACTATCTCATTTACTGGCCTGGTGTGGGAACACATTTCGACATACATCCAAGTTCTTTGGATGTATGAAACCTCTTAAACCCTGCAGGGTCTCCCGCTTTAGCTGCTTCTAAGCTGCTTAGATCGTTTATACAAATATTAGTGTTTAAACGTATTATCAATATGTCAAAACGGACATGCTGAACTTCCTTAGATCGATTCTCCACAATACCACTGTTAAGTTCATTTAACGGAAACAACAACATCCAAAGTCTAATTCTTCTAGATTTACCAAGGTAACCTGCATGACAAGAGAGGAAAAGAGGAAAAAAGTGCTGACTCATGTTAACTTTAAAGTGCTTGTTAAGTCCGCTCGTTAACTCCGAATGTGTCCGTTCCTTGATTATATTTGTTACGTCCCCGGCTGGTCTAGGGGTGTGGGACGAACAAAAGATAAATAAACCGGGTGGAAAACTAAAGGAGGACTCAACAACGTGTACGAGTTAATATGTATTTATTAAACAAACCAAAAATAAAGCAATTAATAAACAAAAAACGATCTCTGTTAACACAAGAGACGATGTATAGTATATGCTAGAAAAACCAACAAAAAAACAAGGCCACACAGTCTCCACG
>JAPMOB010252026.1:0-16473 GCA_029875015.1 Lepomis gibbosus
GAAGAGCTTTGTCCTGAAATGGACTCTCGCTGTGGCATTTAGATGAAGTTGTGAAGAGGACAGAGACCCAGGTTCGGCTTTCATAGGAGCAGCAAATTAGAACAGCACATGGCTTTTTTATGCTTGTAATTCTGTCTGTGAAGGACCTCAGACAGTTAAACTGTCTGAGGTCCTTCACAGACAGAATGTAAGTAACACATGCATATCAGATTAAAATCTTATTTTATACCAAATTAAAGTATTACGTGGTCCACTTTCAACAGTTATGGTGGTGTATTTGTATACTCCGTTTGGTGGGATGTGTGGTAAAATGTAGGTCATCATTTCCAACAGTTTCTCATATATCTTCAGCTGATAGCTGATCTTATCTTAGGGGCAAAATACACAGCCCTTGTTGCTTCATTAGTCTTAACTCTCTTACCAAGCTTGAAAAATACAAATAAACAGCAATTTTCAACTCTGATAGACTGTTCAAATTAGGTAAATCCACTAAGCAGCCGAGCTATTTTGTAGAAAGCTCATTTAGAGCCTTCACGCTACAAGCAGCTTATGATGACAAAGCATTAATATTAACATTAGTAGCCATTCACATCACTTCTACTTCCAGTTTTCTTAATTAGTAAAAGCTTGATGAGGCACAATATCCAAATACTAGAGCTGAACAAAACCTTCAGATTCCAGTTTTAATCATATTCTAATTTCTCAGTCAGTCAAAGTCTATTAAAAGAGCTTTTGCACCAGTGCCTTTCTTGTGATGCAAAATGCACACGTCAGGGTGAAAATAAATTCCAACCAGCGTCACAGATGAAAAGACCTAAATGTTTTACCAATGCAATAACTTTTTACATTCATGTACACTAATTAAAAAAAGCTCACAAACAGTATGTCAGCCATTTTACAGACACTTTTTGGGATATTTGGAAAGCAAAACAATCCATAACTAACATTATTATGTTTGCAATTTTACTGATTTTTACATTTCTGCAATTTTACAATTTTAATAATCAACCATCAGGTTACACTACTACTCTTCATGTGATACCATATATGCCATCAATGATAATGTGTCTAAGTACGGATTGGATTTGGTCAGTACAGTCAGTAATAGCAGCCTATCGCAGCCAAATACATGTTACTTTTACAGCAGAAGTTTACAGAAGTTACTTAGACACTACTACGGGATAACAGTGGGTAAAATCCTATAATATGTTAAATTGAGCTGTAGACGTATTGTACAGTACGCCTGAAAATGAAGACTAGAAAAAGCAAAAAAGCAAAAGATGGCTTAACATTACGTAACCAAGGCATTTAACTCTCCATCAGTCAGGAATGAAAAGAGCACACAGAGCAGAAAAGCATGAAGACAACCTGCAGTTAGATAATAAATCATGCTAAGGAAAAAAATCCACACATACTGATATGAACTGAATTTAGGAACAATGTGTTAAACCAGCCTTTACTCTAGAATACAAATAGAGCTAGGGACTTACTGCATGTAACAGTGATCTGTACAAAATGTCTTTCTTCCCATCCCCAGTCTCCTCCATTCTCCTTCGTATGAAGAATCCACCAAGTTTACGGATAAGGGTGCTGAAAATAAATAATTAATAATGATCAAGCGGCTGCCACACTAAACTTTCTACACAGGCAGCAGTGGCGTGCTGATCCTTTTCAGTTGGGCTGCACAGATACTATCAAATGTACTGCTGTCAATGAATGTAATTTTCAAAATTGTGATAGTTTAGTAATTACTAGAGGGCAATAACAAGTGATGTCACTGTGATTAAGGGGTATGACTGTACTGAACTGATTCATCTTAAAAAAAAAAAAAAATGATTATATTGAGTATTCAAGTTGCTGACAGCTGCACATAATTGGTTCCCTGCAATTTGGAATAGTATACATCCAATTCCTTTGTTTACTTATAGATTTTAATTAGCTTTTGTGCTGAATCAGTCAGTTGTATACATGTATGTAACATTATTTTCGATAACTTCAGTTTTTTTAAGAAAAGATAAGCCAGGTTGATACTTCTGTGGCCTATATCATAAGCACACATGTACTATTGAAGATCAGTTGTAGAACCTCAAATACTATTGGATGCAGATTAGCATAAAGGCTGACTGCCTAGCTATTCACAGAATATTCTCTCAATATAAAAATCAGTGTCAATCTTAAGTCACACTCTTTAGTTCAGCTTTAAATCCCTTTCTTGTAATATCAAACTGAGCTTGTGCGTTTTAACTTACAGAGAGCAGAAATACACCTTATTGCCAGATCAACCTTGAGACGAGGCCTTGTGGGCTTTTTACCTGAGGATAGGAATGCTTAGATTGTTTCCAGCAGCAATGTGTGGGGCTTTGATGTTGTGACAAAAGAGGATCAACGTGATGAGTAGGTAGTCGATGTGGGATTTGTGAACAGGGAGGAAGACCATGGGCACATTTTGCTGAAAAGACAAGACACAGATCATTTTAAAATAGAAAGATGATTTCACAGTGCAGATGGGACCAGATTCCAGTTTTTAAAACTGACAATGGATATGAGAGAGCAAACCTTTCTCTATCTTCTAATTTGATCGAAATGTCTTCAGTGAATACACTATACATTTACCATGTATCCATCAGGAATGTTTTGAGATGATCAATATCTAAAACTGCACTGATAATAAAAACATTAAGAAACACATAGCCAAGAGTAAGTCAGACTGCTAAAAGACGATGTGTTTGTCTATCACAAATATGTGTATCAGATCTTGTGGTGACGGTATAATCCATGTTCTTTGTGTGTGCAGTTGCTGCTGACCTCTGTAGCAGCTTTCTTGACCATTTCCAGCTGGCCCTTGTGGATCTGGATGCTCCAGAAGAAACCATTAAAGAGCCTCAGGAGAACCCACCCTGTCAGCCTGAACAAAAAAGACAAGTGAAAATGTAGGACAGAAACAGAGTCCAAAACTTAAGCTGAGGCAGAATCTAGTCCATTTTAGTGGTAACATAATTACTACAGTACAATTAAAGACTCCTACAAGCCATGCAATATCAATTAATCAAAAAACTAAAAAGCGACTGAAGAGACATCAGTAAACAGTACGTACCTAATAAAGGCTGGGGAAATGTTGGCCACCATCTCCTGAAGGAAGGCTCTGGCTTTCTGCTTCACTTTACTGACAGCCTTGTGCTCCTGGCCAGGCTGGCAGGCTGCAGCTTCCAAATCTGTGGCTACATTCACAATAGCACTCTCCACACTATGAAGGGCAAAAGCATAGCACAAATATGAGGTTGAACCTTCTAACCTACGGATGCCATCAATCAAAAGATTTGAACATTTCTCCAGTCAAAATGTCACTTAATCTGGTCTCTTTTATATACTTAATCCCAAATGTCATTAGCTGTAGTGTTTCCACTCCCTTGTTTATACTCTAAGTTTATGTTGGTCTACACTGTATACACAGCATCTATTGCATGTCTGTCTGTCCTTGGAGAGGGATCCCTCCTCTGTTGCTTTTCCTGATGTTTCTTCCTCCCCCCGTTTGAAGGGTTCCTTAAAGGGTTCATAAAACTGACTTGACTGTATTGTTTAACAATACTAATGTTGCACAGGTTTGGAGTTTTATTCCCGCAGGGCCCACTACATACTCTCACGATGCTCAGTTGCACTGTGATGGCACATTTCAACAAAAGGCTCACGTTACATTAAATCTTACCTGCTGTTGTTGAGCACGTTGTCCACTACATTTCTGGTGAACATGTCCTTGTTGACGTCTCTCTCCATGACAAACAGCACATAACTCAGCCTGCGCGCCAGCCAGCCCCGCTGTCTGCATGAGCACACAGACACAAATGTACACACAGAAACATGTACACAAATATAGTGTATGCATGGCTGCTCTTAAGATGCATCAATATATTTTGAATAGAATATGTGGTTGACGTATCTGTAGATGATAACATTTAATCAAAATCTGTCACTCATAAATACACTCACACACAAAATAAATGGTATAGTTTAATCTTTGTGTTAAAGGACTGTCAGACTGTTAAAAGAAAAACTGCGCTGCGTTTAGAACCGCATATTTCACAGTGTTTTTCTCAGGATTTTTATTCTTTGGGGTGGTAGACGCCATGAAACTACTAGTGTCAAGGAGCAGGCATCTCACGGCTACTTGGTGTCGTTGTTCACGCAGTGCACTAATTTTTGCCCCTTTTGGTCGGATCACTTTCTCAGTTACGCTTAGACATTTTTACCACTAAAGTTAGTATCTCCCGATGGAGCTTGCTACATATGCTACATTAACGGATTGGGAGACAAGACCATGAATAGAGCCTTACGCCCACACAGCCACAAAACGAGCTTGTGTACTGCATCTGCCTATGCAGTTTCTCATTTGTTGAAGTGATGAGCTCTTGGGCAAAACGCTAATGCTAAGGATTTTACATCAACATTTCAGCAGATTCCATGATATTCCACATTTTACAGAAAAAATTATTTTTACTGTCAAATTCTGCGATTCCTGCATCTTTCGGGAGGGGCGGGGGTGTTTTGGGGGGATTGACTGATATTCCATTGATTTACCAGCTGTGGCAGATAAATCCATTGCACACAGATTTCTCAACAACAACAAAGGTCAGTATTGTTCCACCTTGCTGAGCTTATATATGAGACAAGACCATAGACTTTTTAAAACATGAACACGGTGTCTGTGACATCACCCATAGATTTCTAAATAGACGTTGTGAAGCTAAAAGTCGCCACGGACAGCTCTGGCCTGCGCCATCTTAGTAGTGCCTGACTCTGGCTAATCTGCCTGTTGTGGGCCGAATTAAGCCTGGTTGCTGAAAACACTTAGCGGCTAGTCATCTGTGACGGTACACATCTGTCACTCAAAGCGGCCATGTCCTTAATTATACATAACTCTAAGCCTTAATATAATTTAAACGGGTGAATTATATAAAAATTAACCTCATATACAGTTTTAATGAATGGGGAAATTAACTATTAACTCGACTGCCATGGACTTAACAGAAGCAAACTGCTTACACCAAGATTTACACTAAACTCATGTTTATGTTATCTGGGGTTGAGGTATTAAGGTGTCTTACTGCTTAGATCAGTCACTGGGTGCATGTGCCTGATGTCCACAGAAAAACACTTTAAATGATTCCTCTACCTGGCTTTCCACTGTTTTACAGATTGGTCCTCTTGACCTAAAGCGATTTATCATACAGAGGTTGTTAGGAAGGTGAGCACCGGGCTGCACTGTATGAAGATAGTTTTTGGTCTTGTTGCAATCATGTTTATTGCAAAAGCATGTAAAAGCTAACCAGCTCAACGTTTAATTTCAGAAGTTCAGTATGTTCCTTTTGCAAAGCCAATGGACAGCACAGAGCAAAATACTAAGGGATACCATAACGGAGTAGTTTTCCTTTGTTTACCTAGTGTGAGTCTCATTGATGTAGATGACGTTGCGCAGTCCCAGAGATGGAATACTGGGGTTAAACAGTCTCTCCTGGGACATGAACAGAAAGGTTCATGATTATTATAAAGAAGAAGATACAGACTTGAGCAGTCAAGATAACCTTTATCCTACTAAGAGCCTTAGAGACAGTGATGATAAAAACACATTTTTGCAAGCAATGCAGACTGGATTCCAGATAAGCAATTGTTACAGAGCTGAACAAGCTGGAGCCACTAGTGTCATCTAGAGATACTGTGTCACACCAACCTAAATGTTGCACAGAGGCAACATTGACTGTTATTTATACAGTAGTTCTTAAGCCTGTGCTGGAAGAACATCTTTCTGTTGCCATTTCATTGACTTATCTCAAATCATTGTTTTGTCACCATTGCTGCAGGGAAACTTACTCCCTACGCAGTAACTTTAAGTCGTGTTTCACACACTGTTTTGAAGGAAATCTGTTACCCTATCCCAAGGCTTTCCATGCCTTAGGCAACACATATTGGCAGTTGCTGCAGCATCTTTGAAAAAAATACCAACCGACTTGCACTCTGATCATGTAAATATTGTGGGGACAGCCAAACATTTGCAAATGCAGCAGATATGAGATAACGAGGCCAACATGCATGTTAAATAGTTTAGGTGCTTTACACTGCGTACTGCTACTTTTCCTTTTAAGCATTTGCATTATAACAAATAACTCCCTGGACCTGACTAATGATGACAGTTAACTACCTGTGTAACTTACCCAGCTCTGTGGTGTACAAGAGTGACAGCAACGGCCAACGAAGGGCCTCTTTCTGTTCAGTAGGCCCTCCTTCCACGTGCTGGCAACACAGCGCAGAACTGAGGGGCTGGTGCTGCGGTCCTTCAAACCCATCCACACGCAAAAAATCATTTAAGTTAAAAAGGTATAAAATATCACACATAAAAAGGCTTTTAAAGTAAAACAGCATAACAAAAATGAAATTATGAAATTGTTGATCTCCATGTGTGGCTCACCGAGTCGTCATTGGGATGTTTCCAGCGGTTACACCACTGTTCTCCATTGTTGACCTGCAGCAACAAGCCATCTGACACCTCCATTTTCTCTGCTGTCCTTTCCTCTCCCTCCAGATCACACACCACTAGCTGGCAAGCTGTCAACACAGAGGTATCACAAGGTTACATTTTAATTTACCTTACATTAGACAATATTTTAATTCATTTTCCGTGGGCCACCACAAGTTAGTCAGATCATAATTCAAATAGTCCACATGAGCATTTTACAAGAAACTACTGACACGTAAAAAGGCAGATTACAAACTGAATTGGAATCTCCAAATCCTGCTGTACTTGCTAGATTACTTATTCTAAACAAGTGTGTAAACAAGTCAGTGTGAAAATAACAAGGTGCTCAATAAATAAAGAGAATTTAAGAGTAGTAGATAAATATTTAGCTTAGAAGAAGAAAAAGATATATTTATTAATCCCACTAAGAAAAAAATGTTTTTTTTTCACTCTGGTGTTATTATTGTGTACAAACAGTCTGAAATACACACAGATGCAACAACACATGGTGATATGTCAGATATGTCAGAACGCTGGCGCTGCCACTCAGTGCGGCGCCACAAGCAGTTGGGGGTTTATGCTTGCCCAAGGCCACCTTTGGCAGTGTTCAGGAGGCACCTCTCAAGTTACCAGTCCACACTACATATCTCTGGTCCGAGGTGGACTTGAACCAGTGACCCTCTGGTTTCCAAGCCAAGTGCTTATGGGCTTAGCTACTGCTGCCCTCAGATATGAATATGTAGTACATATATTCTTTGAATATAAAGAATTTTTTATGTTAATCTTTTTGGACTAGTTAGTAAAAGCAATCGCAAAAATAAATTGTGCAACAATAGGATTGCTTCATGTTTCTAGAATACAAAGACAATATTGTAGTCATATACACACACACACACACACACACACACACACACACGTATCTCTTGCGATCTCTCCACATGCTGCAACATCTGCCCCTGCTCAACATTTTTGAGTGCATTGAGCGTGAACCTGGACCCGTATTTATCAAGCTTCTCAGAATTACTCATAAGAACACTGCTAAGAACTGACTTCAGAGTCAAAAGCATGTTAGGTAGGTTCTCCAGTCACTGCCATTTAACCTAGCATGGCATTTCGATCTAGAGTTTGTCCCCGGGCGCCGTACAGTAGCTACCCACTGCTCCCTTCAGGGATAGCAGAGGATAAATTTTGCTACATGTATGTGTATGTGACAATAAAGTACATTCTTCTTCGCTCTCTCTTAAGAGTAAAAAAAAATATTGTCTCAAAGCTGTGCTTAAAAGTTAGTTATCAAGCATCATAGTCCTAATTTGAGTGAAGTGTAGGACTAAATCGTAAGTGTCAGTCTTAGTGCTGATTTACGACCATTTGCTGTGCTGCAAACAGGACAATGTAGCCAAGGACCAATCACTGAATAGATTTCCTTATTTAAGAATATTCTCAGATAAATTCACATTGAATGGTGAAATTCCTAAGAGGAGTTTAGGTTCAACAATAAAGAATTTTCAAGACAATACAATATGATATAGGCCTACACATTAATAAATGAAAGATAAAAAGGTTTATCTTTATATGAGGCTATTTGCATGAACTGTGTTTGCTTCTGTCAGATTACAGGGGGTGTTGTTGGGAAGTTGCGTGACAATGTGTGGAGCTGTAGCCTAAGTGCTAAAATTGTTTCCATGACTATTCGGCTTATTGATGGTTATGACGGCCAAAATCCTCAGCATTGCTGCGTTTGTCCTGTGGTAAAGAAACAAAGTGTCAGCACAACCTTCATTTTAGCTGAAAACGCATTACTGCGTAAAGTCAGTGATGAGTTGACCTCCTCACCAACTCGCTGACAAAGATTATCCCTGCACTATCCGACACAGTCTTATTAACTGCGCATCGTCAGAATTCTTCCTCTCCTGTCTGCATCTCTGTCTCCACAGCGCCATCACAAGCCCGACTGGCAACTCCTAACCACTTGAGAGACCTCTGGAGCTGTCTTAAATAACTGGGAGAGTAAGAGTGATTCTTAGCTTTGAGAAATTTGATAACTTGCTTTAACTTTTAAGTTTAAAAGTAAGAGTAAATTTCATTAATTCTCAGCACTTAAGACTAAAATTGCACTTTGAGAAGCTTGATTATACCGACCCAGATCTCACCAGTTTTATTTAAATAGGAATGTCAAAGAAACTACTAGCTAAAAAAAGTGGTCCTGTTCCACATGATGCATCACCCTGACAGTATGAGTTGGGTTCACTTAACACTTGTTTGCTCCAGTTAGGTCAGAACTTTTGAGTAATGTCAGGGTTACATAATTTAATTGGTCCCCAGACACTTAAGATACAATTCATTGGCTGGTCTACTGTGGTTCAAATAACTGACAACAATCCAAAGCAAAAGGTGTTATGCATTACACGCCCATACATCTGAGACTGAACGACCTTTGGGAATGACCAGGTGACAGAGAAAAGTCTATTATGCAAATCAAAAAGCTGGATTTATTTACATTGGTTTTAATTTACTCCTCTCCAATTTCATCTAATTATTCTTTTAAGTCTTTTTACACGTTTACTTCTTATAGTGAGCCATTTTAATGGCATGCTTCCAGAGGGTGTGTGTGCTGAACACATACAAGTCTCCTACAATTTTGGGTAATATGAAAATGGGAAAGATTTGGAGTATGGTTATTGCAAAATCTTAGAACAATGATGGATGAAATTTACTAAATGAAATAAGAGTCCAAAATAGGACTACTGTAGGGAGAGGCTATAGGGATTGTTATTATCCCTCTGAAATGACAATTTGTTCTTGTTGAATATTATCTGTACACATAACAGTTTTTTAAGCTTTATTTGTTTTGTAAATGTTGTATAATTGGCTGATATTTTTGGATGAGGTCTGGAAGATGAACACTAAAATACAAATTCAAGCCATCATGTGATCAGAAATAACCACATAAACATCACCCATCTATCTTGTTAACAGTTTATTACAATGGGTGTGTGCAGCAACTGGGCCCCAAATACCTACAAAGACAATAAACATTGCTCCAGTCTGCCTGTTGTTTCCCCAATTGTTTTCTGTCTGCTTATGAGCAGGTGAATGAGGTGGTCACTCCAGTGGGACATGCTGGGCTTGGTTTGTTGTCCCCACATTCTCAACATTTCAGCGCTGTTTGAAAGACAGTTGTCTGAAGCCCTGTTCAGTAAAGGCAAATGGGAGCAACCAGCCATTAACAACACATCCTCTAATTAGGATGATTTCAGGGTTTAACTTTAACTAAATTGTAAACAGTGTTTTTACCAATTAAGTGCTTGACAAATGGAGTACAAAAGTAATTAAAAGCAAAAACCACAGCCAGTGCCTCTCATTAGTTTGAAAATAAGTTAGTGAGTCACTTTATGAATGAAAGCTTTCACACCAAACAAATATGTCTGTCTTTCACTTAAGGGACAGTGTAGATCCATCTTTCTGTGAATGATAAGGCTGACGGGAGATAGAAGACACGAAGGCTTCTTTGCAAAAATGTTCCTGCCTAACTCGTTTTCAGCAGTCGACAAATGCACTTTGAGCCATTTTGTCCTGCTGTGATGGTACTAGGTGGTAGGCACACTGATGAGGGAAAGTGGGTTTTTAAAAAGGGTCAATGGCCGAGAGTTCTTCACTTGATGGGGTGACTTTGTTGGAAGCAAAACAAAGAAGTTGAAGAATGAGGAGCTGTGGGCATTAGGTAACAAGTGAAGCTATCCATAATGAAACACTGAAGTTTCCATGCAAGTAAATATATTGACTAATGTATAAGGAGCTATATTGTCAATTCTTTAGTCTTCAACTTCAAAAAAATATATACTTGTGTAATATCTTAACCTTATTCACGCATAAGCAGCATAAAAATTCAGATAATATATATTGCTACTTTGCTCTTTTGAATGCACCAGGAAGCACACACCAACATAAAATATTTATCAGCAGAGGCAGGCCTGGATCTTGGGTCTTTACAGACATGCATATTAAGTAAACAGCGAATTTGGTCATGTTTTGGATTATTTTATTCTGTAAATAACTTTACAGTTAAGAACCACATACCAAGCATGGCAACACCACAGTCTCATCATCAAACTGCAACGTTACATTTTATTTATCTGTTAGACGGCAAAAAAAAAACAACCTCTGTTCATACACATTGTACACGACTAGGTTAATCCGTCTCACACACTCCGAGCTGTCTGCAATAATCAGGTCAAACAGGAGAAGTCTCTATGTGACAGATGGACAGTGCAGATAACTAGCCGTGCAGACAACAATGGCACAAACCAGGCTGCCTGATGATGTCTGGCTCGGCTTACAAAGTAACGCCGTTTTGTTTGGCTAGAGCTGCAACCTCCTCATAACACTTGGATAAACAGCTCCAATTGCTCAATTTTTAGGTTCGTGTCACGTTATTAAACGATGACTTGTGCAGTTTCTCTCACCGTCTCCCGGAACATCGCATGGCATGCTGCCGAGCCTCATGGGGCAAACCTGAAGGCTTAAGGGACTCGTCATACCTACATTGTTAGTAGTAGCATGGAGTCCATTTAACGTTAGTCCGATACGTTGATGTTAAATTAATTAATGTCACGGGAACAGACGTGGCAAGCCGAGGTTAGACGTAAAACTCCATAGTGCTAAAGGTCCTCTTGAATTCAATGTCAACGTAAAGTTAACCGGCTAACGTCAGGTTATGCCACTAAAATTCGCCATAATGTGATTTAGCTTTTACCGGCCACACATGTCCACCACGTCGTGTAAGCTAACATTACAACGGTATTGTTTCCGTGAAAGTACCACACGCGCGGCATTAGTGAACAGTTACTTCAATGCTGGCATGGAAGCTAGCATTAGCTCGCTAGCCAGGCTCGCGAGAACGAAATCCCACTTACCTTGAATGTTGTGTTACGCTGACTCATATCTCAAAAATTAAGTCGTCGACATAACTGCAGCCAGCCGTTGTTTGAGTCCTTTAGTACTCTCGCGTCTCCCTTACAAGCAAGAAGACCGGGCGGCACAGGTCTGTCAGACAGAAATGTGTGACAGGAGGTTGGAGCGCTGTTGTTTTGGTACAGCAGCGAGGGGTGCCTTTCTTTCAGCAGCCAAGAGAGGGCAGCGCTGCGCCAATCTGGTCTGACCACACTGCATTTTTTTGCTGCTACTCACACATATCAACTTTGACAGTGGAATGATCTTTCCAACTGTTTTTGTTTTGTGACATAAAGTCTATGGTATGGTATGGTATGGTATGTCTATACCTATGGCTGTCTGTGTTTCAATCACGTAACGTTAGTAGCGCTTTTATTTTGAAGGCCTGTTTTATTTGTGATTAAAAAAACCGACCCAAACGGTTTCAAATGTAGTCACTGCTTCAAATAAATTAACAATACAACCTAGTCCTACACAGCAAATGACATGAACATTAAAAATACCGCTTTAAAAATTACAGTGGAAACATGGATGTAGCGCGTCCTCTAGTGGTCGGTTCTTTATAACATTTTATTGGAGCGTACCACTATGCGATGATGGGGGAATCGATTAATGCGCTCAGTGTGACCTCTAAGCCACAGTTAACTATAGAAATTACATAAAGTATTCCGCTTGTAAACGACATTTCAATACCCACTCTCACCACTCAATCGGTAGATGGTTTACGATTTTCTTATCCTGCCACAGTTGAGTCACCCACGATGATAGGTATAATGGTAGGGGCTCAGGCTTTCTATTTCCTTCGTTTCTATCAAGCTAGCGGCAGCCATGAGGTATGGTAGACATTTGACATTTAAAAATGTGTTTTTATACTACGCAGAAAACGTATAGGGGTTTGTATTTGTTTGTTCAAACAACATGGAAGAGTCAGATTCTGTTATGCTTTGAGGAAATTTCGCCTATTTCTATCCAGAAGGCATTCACCTAGGGACTGTGTTGGAGAGCTAAGTTAACCTAGCTAAGTTAACTGACATGTCACAACATGTTTCTGAAACACCGCAGGTTCTTAGCGTAGGCAAATCAGCTGGCAGTAGTGCTGTATTTTAGTGAGTTTGTCAATACTAGTCGAACAAGCAAATCAGTTATGTCATTAAAATTAAACAAACTACCCTAACTGTAACAATACAAAATAATTTTGGTGAGGTGCTGTATTCCTGCGTGTCGGTGAGCCTAACGTTATTAGTTCGTTCTTGAAACTGACCAGTAACGTTATGCTTTAAAAATAGGATGTAGCACAACAACTGCAAATGTCAAGTGTCGACCTTTTTCATAAGATATCACAGGTTTTCATTAACGTTACCTAACAAAACTTGGGCGGGTGGGTGTGATTGTTAATAAAATGCGGCCAGTTGACAATAATACAACCATAAAGACTTGTGGTAGTAGTTTACCTTGAATTGGGAATTATGGGAATACTTTTGTGTGTTTTTTTTGTTCTTTTTACTGTAATCCAGGCATCGCCAGTGAAAAGGTCTAGTTAAATAAGATCACAAAAAAATGACATGTAAATTTATGAATTTCGCTATAAAATTATAGTTTTAAGCACAAATAGAAACCTTGATCATGCCTAAAGTATTATTTTGCTGTGGATTGAGAATTTCAGTCAATACAAGACTATATAGACCTCAATGCTGAGATGTGTGCATTTTATGCAATGAATACAAGTTTATTAAAGTTTTAAGTTAATAGTGAATCTTAAAGGCTTCCTAGCACTATAATGTATCTCATATCCTGCTAAATGTTCCTTGATTTTTCCAGCATGCTCAGGCTCCAGAAGCGCTTGGCGTCCAGCGTCTTGCGCTGTGGCAAGAAGAAAGTGTGGCTGGACCCAAATGAAACCAATGAAATTGCCAACGCAAATTCTCGTGAGTCGTTCACTTTTCATCAGAAAGTTCTCTCTCTGTAAATGAGGCTGACCTGGTTCCCATAGGCCAGTATCTTTTATTGCATTGTATTTGTACCACAGGCCAGCAGATCCGAAAACTGGTGAAGGATGGACTGATCATCAGAAAACCTGTAACGGTTCATTCCCGCGCTCGCTGCCGCAAGAACACCTTGGCACGCCGCAAGGGACGTCATATGGGTTATGGTGGGTAATTGATTTACAAGTTATGTCCCTTTCCTTTTCCACATTTCTTTAAAGCACATCACTTTTTAATATGCTTTTACAGATCCTACACTGAATCATAAGCTAGCATAAAGTAGGTCAGAGTTGTAGTTGTCTGTGTGCAGGTTTTGAGAAATTATTAATTGAATCCTGTAAATGGCAGTAGTTTTGTAGTTTAGATATGAACATGAGTGTCATTTTATTTTTTTATAATGGATTTATTTCTTTCATGTCCAGGTAAGAGAAAGGGTACAGCCAATGCTCGTATGCCAGAGAAGTTGTCATGGATGCGGCGCATGAGAATCCTCCGCCGTCTCCTCCGTCGCTACAGGGAGTCCAAGAAAATTGACAGGCACATGTAAGTGTGAATTTCGGCGTGCATTACTGGTGAATAAGCCAATGTAGATGTAATTCCAGTTTCAGGAAGAGGCATCTTGCTTTGAGACACTTGAAAGTATTTTCTGTTTCCTCCAGGTACCACAGTCTCTATCTGAAGGCAAAGGGTAATGTCTTCAAAAACAAACGCATCCTGATGGAGCACATCCACAAACTGAAGGCAGATAAGGCTCGCAAGAAACTTCTAGCGTAAGTAGCTCTTTTTTTAAATTTAGATTTAGTTCATTTATTTATATAATATTTTCTGCCTTAGTTTAAACCATTTTAATCTTTTGGTTATTCTGTAGAGGTCCATGCATTATGAAACGTTTTCCATTAATTCACTGTGTTGTCAAATTGGATTTTCTTCTGTTTCCACCTCCCTTTACCCCACCCAGTGACCAGGCTGAAGCTCGCCGTTCAAAGACAAAGGAAGCCCGTAAACGCAGAGAAGAGCGTCTCCTTGCCAAGAAAGAAGAGATCATGAAGAACTTGTCAAAGGAGGAGGAAACCGCAAAGAAGTGAATCTAAAATAAATGTATTTTTCTTCTCAGATTGCCCTTTTTCTTGTTAATAAATTTGGATAAAAGAGACTCATTGTTGGGTGATCATTGTTGACCGCCTGATGTGAGTTGTGGTCTTGGTTTTTAAAAAAAATTACATGGGGTAGAGTACAAGAGCACTGTTGATGTTGTCAATCATTTATTATAGTAGTCTCACTTGAAATCAGTAACTTCTTCTATTTCAGAGACAGTATGGTAATCTTGTCAATATGACCAACAGGCTGGCTTTATTTTTGGGTTTATGTTCAACAGTCCAACAGGTGGCAGCAGAGCACCAGTATCAAATTCCTCCATAACATGTCTAAAACATCACCAAGCTTCTACAGTAGGAATTTAAAGCAGGAGTGTGCACTTTCAAAAACATCCATATATGAAATGGTTACTACTTTGCTCAAGCAAGGACTCTTTGAAGTTTTTCTTCTGCACTGCACTTTCTACCTATCAACCATTATTTTAATTCAACAGCCCCACCTTTCAGAGACAGCAACAAGCCAATTGAGGCCCTATGAATGGCATTAGTGGGGCCTTGGGTGTGCCTACTTTGCTAACAGGGAGGGTGGTGCTGTTGTAAACAGTATATGACAATGTTGTTGCACATAAACCCCTCCTCATGCCGTCTTCTTAAAGCTTATTTGTCAGTGTTCTGTGTTTGCACTACCCGCTCTTGGCTGTTCATTTATACAGATGATTGAGTATTGCAGCGTCTGCCTGTCACTGTCCAGACATGATCTTACACAATTGCGTGTCAAATAGAAATTCTACAAATGCCTCAAAGCCCATTCTAGGTCTTCCTCTGGCTTTGTGGTTGTTAGTCTTTATATTTGTGTGTGTGTCAGTGATTCATCTCGTCCATGACTTATCAATTTGTCCACTGAACTGTTTGTGAGCAATCATGTGCTATCAGTCACACTGAATTCAGCTCGTGCTGATTGCAGTTGACACTGGTGCAAAACCTTAGAGAGAGGTGAAGAAGAACACAGCAAACCTTGGCTTTATAAGTTCAGACAATTAACGTCTTCTCATCACTGTGTATCCCATGCTGACATCCAGACGAACCCAAACATTTATGATTAGTAGCTCAGGTTTTATTAATAAATGATTGAGCTGTTAATAAATAATTTTCTTTCATAAATAATTTTCATCAGCTTCACGTTTCCTGAAGGCAAGTAACAAAGCCACAGATGCCTAAACCATAACTAGACGATATCGCACCTTCATACAAACATTGGCTGTGCTGCAGCTTACACCCACTGTCAGCCACATCAGGCCTGTGCTGCTGACGCTCCAGTCATCCAGTCATTTTCAGTTCTTGCTCAGGCTTTGAAGGATTCCTTCTGTTATGCTCCCTGGAGAAGGTGTGACTGAAGTGTTTGCAGATGCAGCCGTCGCTAACCAGGACAGAGAAGAAAGAGAATTAGCGGGAGTCAGAAGCAGATTATATTCAGCAATTCCGATCATATGAACATGAACAGTGTTTTAGCAAGCTGAATTTGAACGACCGTTTGCTTAAAAGTCTGATGGCATATGGATACATCTAGAATCTGGAACCACACAAATTGCTTTTTAGACTTTATGTTGAACCTCCTTAATTTTCTCCCTCAGGAAACTTCCCTTCCTGTTCATTGGCAGATGTTTTCCTGTTTTAAGCCTGGGTTGCAGTCTGTTTGTGGATCATGTACTATCATGCATAAACAATAGGACACCCAAGCGTTAGAGGCTGGCAGTGAAGAACCCTCATATTTAAAATCTGGGTTTTAAAGGCCTTGAGGAGCTGGAATGAAGTCTTACACAGCATAATGCATCTGCTTACCTTGATATCCTGATTTAGTTTGTATAAATTGTAGCTTCACACACTTTTTAAATGTATGTAATGTGATGAAATGGATCTGCAATATATATATATATATATATAT
>JAPMOB010252027.1:0-38610 GCA_029875015.1 Lepomis gibbosus
TGTCTTTCCTTTGCCATAGCTCTTACCTCAGCTTCTGAAACAAACGTTATTTTGATCAATAAAATAGAATAAAACAGTGCAGTGCAATTCTCAAAAATGTGCATCAGCTAACTTTTACATTTTGGTTGCTCATTTTTAACTATACGTACCCACAGGGAACCCTTCAGGCCTTTGATAGTTGTCAAATTTGCCACAGGATCCAGACTTGTCCAGCATGTGCATGATGGCTGGGGATTGTGAAACTATGTGACAGAAAATGTTTTCAATATCAAAATGTGCAGAATGTGAGTTACGCACAGTAAACATCCCCACACAGAGGATGATTACAAGACATTGACTATTAATAAAATGCTTTATTATGGGCTACACAAAGGCCTGGAGAGTAGAGGTCCATATGTATTGTTAGGGCCTTGATGTTTTCAAAGCAACGGAAGAAGAAGCTGAATGATTTTACTGTTTTTTTTTTGCATGTCTCTTGCTATGACAGACTGTGCTGCTTACCAGAATATTCCCTTTTGATGTTGGGCAGGTTGGCAGGGCAGGAGTTGCTGATGGTCAGACCTTGCTGGGACATACCCTGATTACTATACATGTCCATGAGATTAGCTGGCACAGGTATCTGAGGAACAAGCACACAACAAAAACATTAAGCAAGGATCACCCCCTTCCCTGTATAGATGCTCAACATCACAGGATGAGCAAAATGGGAAGGGTGGTGACATACAACAGGCCCATTACACAGAGAGAAAAGTTTAAGAGATGTTATAATGCAAATAAGCGTGATGTCACTGTTAAAGATTTAGGCTGCACATTTTAGCAAATTAGCTTATTGGCTTTCATGCCAAGAGGTCGATGACAAGGTTGATGCAACTCAATGTTTTTAGGTTAAATATAATGCTGCAGCCGCTTAGCTCAGAATGAAGACTGGAAACAGGGGGAAACAGCTAGCTCAGCTCAGTCCAAAGGTTAAAGAAAATCTGCCTACACACACCTTTCAATTTCACAAATTAACATGCTGTATCTCACACACAAAACTATTACAATTATTACAATTAGTGGTTTTAAGAAGGCTTATGTTCGGGACTATTTCTTGACTTCTGGTTGGCTGTGAACCTTGCAGTGACAAGAGAACAATTTCTTTCAATTTGGGCATTTGAACCCAATTTGAACCTGGACATTGTTGCTCCACCTGGTAACACAGCAGAACCAACTTTAACATAGCTTAAAGCTAAGGCAAAGCAAATATTTTGTTACCCAGTTATTCAATATATAGAGAATTTGTTTTTTTCAATAGTACAATAAGATATCACTGAAGAAATGTACTAGTAGTACTTTTATCCCAAAACACACCAAATGAAATACTATCATGTGGTGACCTTTAAAAGGGTGAAGTGATTAGTCTGTGTACAAGCTCAATGTTGAGGATGATTTGACGTAAGCACACATACTGTGTTAGCCATCTGAAGTCCTGGGTCCATCAGGTTGAGGATGTCATCACTGTAACTGGACTCCAGACTAATAATGTCATCAATGACATCATCCATCTAAAATAAAGGGGAGAAACAAAGGACAAAATACATACAGATAAGTGATTTAATGAGTACAAGATCACAACAATGGAAAATATTTGTGTGTCACAGTCAGGAGCTGTGTAAGAACTCACCTCTTTCTCGCAGTTAGTGTTCAGGGTCAGTAAGGCCATAGGGCTGTTGGGAGCGCTGTTGCCCGGCCCTGGCGGCATGCCCCCGTGGTCAGAGGACTGGTTGTGGCAGGGCAAGCTCAACACCTGAGAGCCAAGCTTTCCCAGGTACCGCTTCACCTGCTGCTGCTGGGAGCGTTGAATATGGTATTTGGTTGGGTTTTCCAGGTGAGTCTGGACCTATTGGTGGAAAAAGAAGGGAAAAAGGTAGGAAAACGAGTAGAAAAGACAAAAAAATGAAAGATATTAGTGGCAGGAGAGATATTGGATGTGTTACAGAAATGCTGCTGAAAAGAGAAAGTTAATTTCAAATAATCCCACTTTAAACTGCAACTATATTATTCTTGTAGTCACATTTCATGTAGTCTTTTATTAGATTAAAACAACTCTAATTATACCTCAAAGCCTCTCCCTAATATTGCACAGTACTGTATGATATTAAAATAAACTAGCCACAGATTTCAAAGCCGTCGATGCATAATGCATTTTTCTTTTGAGGCGCTGTCAAGTGTTATCTGAAATGGTCTCAGTAGAAAACAATTTCTACATATTTTCTTTAACTACTACCTTCTGCTTTTCTACAAGTATAGTACACAAACACAAAAATGACATGCACAACCATCTCTGCACTCCCCGGTTATGGATAAATTTGATTTCCGTGGCTCATTAATCCCCACACAGATGATCCAGAACAGCTACTGCTGGCAAATAAAGAAACTTCAGAGACAGTGTTTGTCAGGCTGTAACACATTTTATATGGAACAGTGCTGCTGTGTTCCTGCTCACATCTGGAGTCTATATTTAAACCATCCCATCTATTGCCTGAATTTTATGAGGCAATGACTTATTTTTCTGTGTTTTATAAAATAAAGACAATAGATATTTCATCACTAAATGTAGACACATCATACATGTAGCATGCATCAGCACTGTTGTGTTAAATCAGCTGTATTGGTTTAAAGATTAGGTAGAATTTAATCTCATTCTGTCATGTTAATACTAATGTATAATTCAGGAAAATACCTCTTCTCCAAAAAGACTTAGTTTTAAACATACCTCATAAGGTTGGTATCCAAGCATCTCAAGCATCTTTTACAGTAAACTGGTCCATCCAATTTAAAAATGGTGTTTAACTTCTGTCTAAACTAATAAGATCTGTAGCTGCTTCCCTCTTGGTTGTACCAGAAGACTAAGTCTGCTAGTATGACGACAGACACATCCAGCTCATCTTTTAAAAGGCAAGGAAAGCAATTTGTTATGCATGTCAGGGAATCTCTGTGAAGTACAATGAGCTTTTTCAAAGTTGTGTTGTTTTATGTAAAATCTGAATTTATTCCTTTATGGTGTATCACTTGATGTCAGGATGTGGTACTAACAGTTAGTGCCTTTGTTTTGCAAGACCACCCCTTTTACTGAAACCTGCCTGGGGCTGTTACTTTGGCTCCACTTTTTTTTTAACCCTGTGGGTGCTACACGTGCGTTCCCAGTTATACACAAAGAATGAAGTTTGTGAAGTTCTTGTTTGGATCCATTCTCTTCACCTATGTTTTACATATGTTTTACATTTATCTCCATTTTGTAATTTGAAAAGCAACAAGGATCCCTCCTTTGTTGCTCTTCCTGAGATTTCTTCCATTTTTCCCCCTGCTATAAATGTTTTTGAAGAGTTTTTCCTCATTTGAATCAATGGTCTAAGAATGGTCTAAGGATAGAGGTTGTTGTATGCGGTACAGACTGTGAAGCCCCTGAAGGCAAATTGTGATTTGTGATATTGGGCTATATAAATAAATTTGACTTGTTTGCCTGTGTCTCTAAATCACATTTTTAATCAGCAAACAACAGGCATACTGCGTCTCAAAATCAATGAATAACAGCCTTGGTTACTTAATTTATTAAACTGATGTATTTGTTCTGCTTAAGCCCAGAGGATTTGGGTTCATTAACAGAGCTGAGGAGGTAACAGGCTCTAGACGAACTCTAAGCTACTTCTGACATTTCCTCTGCTTCTGTGAAAACTCTGCACACTGCACTCAGCAGTTGAAATGATATGGTTAAATAATTAACTGACGCCCCACAGCAACTACATTCTCAAAACGTGGAGTCTAAGAAAACGAAAATAATGCAATGACTCGTTCTAATCCTGAGCATGGATACTCAATAACGGTGAAAACTAACTGCTGAAAAACACACAGCCATACTGAAGATAATCTGACTGAACACATGCATACAAGTCCACATGCACCTGTTTGCGATGTATCATGTAATGTAACATTTGAACTAGAGCTGCAACTAATGATGAAGATGATTTTCACATTGAAGGAATAAAAATTATCAAAGAATTTTATGAGAAACTAATTGTTGCAGCTCTAACTCTATCATTATCCATGTAAACGTCCATGTAAACTTTGGAGAGCGAACCATGCACTAATGTGACATAGTGACATTCTTTGTTTGTACTCTATTGTTTTAAAGATTAAAACCAATCAGGCCGTGTTATCTGACAGTTGTGTCTCTGTGACTGTCAAAAGTCTCCACTTCTCACCAGAACAGAAACTCTTTCAGAGTCTCTTCCACGCTCAAATACTGTATCATTGTTCTGTAGGGGACACTCATGTGAAAGGTATATTAACATCCCACAGGTGACTGACATCAGCCGTCAATACAGGGTTGTAAAGCTGACACCACTAAGAGGGACATATTTACAGAATGTCAGTGACTCATTAAAAACAGCCATAACAACAGAATCCTTTCGTGTTTAGTTTCATTTCATTAGGGTGTTTAAACCGTATATTACGTTACATCTTCAGGATGATTTCCACTATTATCAGATCATCAACAACCTTCAGCATACAGGCATTACTTTATCAAAATCTCAAAAAAACAAAACAATATGCGTTATACATTATGGGCCACAGTTACTTTGATGCTGAAAATAGACTGTAAACGGCAGCAGAGTATTTAGAAACCTAATCCAAATGGATATACTTGAGCCATAAATGACTCACATGTGTAAACAATGGGTATACAAACAGAAAACTCGTTAACTACAGCCATTTACCACCTAAACTCTGACTAAATTCAGGTTGAGTTGCCCCCAATAAATCTCAAAGCATTTTTGTAGTCTCTTTTTTTCAACTAATTTAAATTTATCATATTGTGTCTGTAGGGATTTGTCATTAACTTTTTTATCCTTCAATTCATTAATTGTTTGGTGCAAAAATTGTAAAAAAAAAAAATGCTCATCACAATTTTTAAAGCCCAAGTATTTAGCATTACCTTTTTGTTTGATGAACAATCCAAACCCCAAAGATACGTAGATTTAGATCATAGATGATAAAAGCAGCAAACAATCTTAAACACTCTACTACTCATTTCAGCTCCAAGTTAGTTATCAGCAAAGAGCAATGCAGGAAACATGCAGGTAGTCATTTAGCTCAATAATAAATCAGTTAATCTATCTGAACTCTCACTTATTACATTTTAATTAATTTGAATGTCTTTGAGAATTAGTTCTTAAATATTTAATAATTTAAATATTTTGCTGAAAGCCAATTGAAAGTCAAACCTAAATAGATTGAATACTGGATTTAAAATGAAGTACATTTGAAAAAGTAAAGTGTTGTTGAACTTCAAGCCTAGGCTGAATGCAACACATCTAATCAAAACAGTTACAATATGCATGCAAGGTTTTGAATGCTATTTATTGTCTGTTGAAAGGCTTTATTCCAACAAACAGACAAGCACAGAGTGACATATTTTATAGTCAGTCAGCTGTTTTATACTATAAAACCTTCACATTACTTTATGGGAAAAAAATACATAAGAAAATAGTTAATCCTGTCTGTCTCATCAGTTGGTTCCCAACATCATTCCAACACTTTAGGCGTTCTGATTGACCTCGAGGATTACTGAGTGCACTGCGCTTCTCTGTGTGGGAACAATCAGTATTTTATAGCAGCTGGTTTTGAGAAAAAGAGTGACCTGAGCTACTTTGGTAACTGTAACTTTTGTTACTCTGAAGGTCAGGTTTACCAAATATGCAGAAAAGTACAGTTAGAGGTATTGTCTAGAATATACAAATATTAAAGTATGGTTTGGTGTCTGCTTTTCCTCATGATAACTGATGAATTAATAATAATCAATCAATCAATGCCCAACATGCAGACCTGCAGCAGCAGATACTCTTACCCTTCTAAAAAAGTTTGTTTCATTAATTGTAGGTTATAAGGTTGCATGTGTACAATGTGTGACCAGTGCAACCACAGCATTATTCAAATATTTATTATTATTATTATTAATATTATTAATATTATTAAGTCTAAGAGAAAGAGACATTTGTAATGCAGAAATGTATTCCCCCCCCAGTGTCCTATCCTGCTGATCATCTCACGACCCCTCAGATTGTCATTAACCCTGGGGGTTGCAGAGCACCATATTGGGAGCCACTGCTGTATGCATACATGTACAGCAATATTTTTGTTATACACAGACACAAACACCCAGTGAGTCAGTGTATTTCTCTCTCTTTCTCTCTTACACACACACACACACACACACACACACACACACACACACACACACACACACACACTGTCTAAAAATAGAAGCAAAAACATTGTTAAAGCCCTCGCACTAAGAATAGAAACAAAGAGGTTGTTGAGCCTGGTATGTGCACAAGACAAAGAAAAAACAAGACTATATAAACCCACTACCCACTACTCGTTTAACGCTGCTCAGGTCTTGACCTCTGATTTCCACACTGTGGAAATTATGTTTACAGCAGTCATCAAGGTCATAGTTCATCCACCTAAGGTGGGTTAAAATAAAGCTTGAAGCTTTTGAAGCTAAAATGGTTAGTTAAAAATGAACCTGCAGGTCTATTGATAATCAATTAATTGTTTAATTTCCAGGCAAAAATGCCAAGCATGTCAAATTGTGAGGATCTGCTGCTTGTTTTGTAGTACTTACTTTATTATATCTTCTACTTACTATGTTAACTGTGATGCAGCAACATCCCAAAGCATATTCCTTTTATGTGTAAACCTAATTGGCAAAAAAATTATACTGATTCCAATCTTTGGGAAGTATTCTTCACTATTGCCTGACATTTTATAGACCAAACGATTGGTTAAGTAGTTGAGAAAATAATAAGCATATCAGTCTATTGTAAAAAAAAATATTAATAATTATTTGCAACCCTATAATTAATGTCATTTATACCCTAAAGATCTTGTGTTTACTTAACCAGCTGAAACCAGTTAGTTTTGTATTTATATTTTAAAAAAGCAACAGCATTTTTTTAAGCTTGTTCTCGTCTCCAGCGATTTCCTAAATTATAACACTTAATTAGATGATTTCATTGCCCTGAGTTCACTGGAGCCCCCTCGGGCCACAGAACTCAGGGTGGAACATCTCGGCCTTGTCAATACATACTGTTGCTTTTGTTATGATGAACTGGTCTGAGGGTGAAAAAGTATCTGTTTTTCAAAACCTAGGAGAGTGAAAAAGTATATTTTTCATGGTGTTAATACAAAGTCTGCACAGAGTGGACTTCTAGTGGTCTTTGTCACAGTCTACAAAATATGTCTAATATATGGGGTCCAAACATTGTCATGTTCACATATCAGTATTGGTCTTAGATCTATAAAAGTGTTAGATACAGTGTGATATATCTCTAACACTAATCATTTCAGGCTGGTGTGAGAGCAAATGGGCAGAATCATGGACGATAGTGAGATCTCAAAGCCAGCAGGGCTTGAACTTTACTTTACCCAACTTCACTTAATGTACTCTTTCCAAAATACACTGTTTGGAAATGTGACATCAACTGCTAACTCACAGCATCTGCAACCACAGCAAACAAGACATCTTGTTGTTTATCAGCTTGTTTTTAGCCATCAGCAGCCCAGAGGGAATCAGCAACATAACCCCCCAAAAGTCAGAGACACTCTACAGAGACATGCACAAAGAGTCTTCCTGTACTGAGAGAGGAGACTGATTTTTTCTTACTTGCATGCTTTGGGCATTCCATGATGGTAATACCGGGGTACATTAAAAAGAATGCTCCATTTGCTATGCAGACTAGAAGAATAGGCCACTTTGTCTCACAGTTAAGCTGCTAACGTGCTCTCTGGAACTTGCAGACAACAACTGTGATGCTAATGTGAGCAGCTACATCAGAGCAACCTGTGATGTTCACCGCCTCTGACGCATTGTCATGGTATCATGCAAAAACTTGGCAAATGGCAAACAAAATACAAACCTTGTGTCCTTAAACAATAAATGTTGTGTTAAAAATTGTATAAAATAGACAGTGTGGTTTACTGATACTGACTACTTAATTTACAGCTTTAGGAAGCTAATAATAAACTGCTTTGACTAAATGTATTAAGTAAAACTAGCACTTGAGGTGATACTGTATGTTTATTTTCATGAAATGAATACACTGCACAATGCACACAAAATAATTTGTATACAAAATTCTACCAAATATTTAGTATAATGTATTTTTTAAAATTAAGGTATACAAATGGCTTGTTGCATTCATTCAGAAATCAACTGAAATTAGAAATTAACTGAAATTATCTGTGTGGCATCTCTATACTTTCTGATGCATACTGGTCACGAGCTATACCGACTGTATAATCCAAAAGAAACGTACATTTTGTACAGGGTTGAGGAGTACTTTGTTCTTTTCATGGCATTATAAATCCCTTGACATTTTTTCTTCTAGAAATAATTTTTTTAACCCTTTTAGGAAGTTATCCTACATAAATTTCAAAGCAGCGTTTTTTCCTTCTGAAATATGCCACGGAATGAAAGCAGTGGGCCTAATTACGAGCATTCTTCACTGAATTAGCGTGCGGTGTGTGGTAAGGCTGTGCTCGCCTTTTTCTTGATCCCTTAACTGATCCCATACTTATTCCCCACAAGGTTAAAGGTCACTTGGTTAATTAAGGGTCCAATCAGTCTTTAGATAAACTCATCTGAGCTTAATGTTTGCACTTTTTGAGGTCCAGCAGCTCTGCCTGGTACCCCTGAGCTTTGTGTGGACTCTGCTAATCTACCCACAGACAGGGGAGCAGGTTAACCCAGCTCAACAGCGCCAAGCTGGAACGGCCTTTTCATTTGAGGACTTCAGTCAATGAAGAATGTCTGTAAGCTCTCGCCAAAGCAGAGAAATTACTCTAACTTGATGTATTGTACACAGGGCAAGGGTTCGGGGAGGGGGCTCCCTAAACCTCTCAAAGAGCTGCAGATTAGTGAGAGTAAGTAATGTTTATGCTGCATTTGGAGGGCAATGTTTTCAATAGATACACTGTATTTGTCCTTCACTGCTGGTCCATGCCACACACATCCAGGGTGATGAAAGTGTGGCTGAGCGAGTAACCGTGAAATCTCTGAATGTGTTGTGGATAGATTTAGTTAAACAAAGATTACTCAATAGCTCAGAGTATATCAGTACTTTATACTGAACCTAATGTGCGATTATACAATTAAAACTTTGATGTCTCCTTTAACTAAAAATCTTCCTTTTCATCAAGGGGTCTAAACAATAATGATGTACAGTACACACAGCCTGTATTGCAGCTATATAATCTTTTTAAATGCAATATTTTAAAACAACAATGTATGAGATAACATTACTATTTTATTTCCCCCCACTGAAGCCATTATCAAATGACTAGAGCCTATTTAATTTTAAATTTGTAGATATTTTGAAAGTCAAATGCACAAACATGATTATGTATTTGTACAAATGTGTCACAAAGAGTCAGTGTACTGAAAAAAGCTGAAATATGCCAAAAAGTTTCTTGGACTTTCCTGGAGAAAAAGAAAATATACAACATACGAGTAAGCCTGTGTCCTTGTGACAAACTCCACAAACATTTCCATCATCTTTGCAATGACGTGAAACCAAAAGTACAAACAGACAATTGAGACTGAAGCAACCCACTAAAGTTTTTTGTCAGGAACACCTATACAAAATCCTTAAATTCTTTATATTGTGGAAATCTTTCCAAATCGAAATCACACACTGAGCTTTTTATACCGTTACTCACTAAAATAAAGGAAAATTGTTACTCGAAGAAAAGAACAGTGTGACCATATGACCACAAAAAAGCAATAACACACAAATTCAAAATAACAGATACACATGTTCACCGCAACGCAACACAGCTCGACACATCTCAAACTATTTTTCATAAAGATTACAAGCTCTCTCCGAAAACACATGCAGAAAACAAAAAGGAAAACTTACCAGACTGCCTTGTTAAAATGTACCCTCAAACACAACGGTCTCTACTCGTACAGAAAATCTTAACAGTCTCCTGTCCCTCGGACTGCCAGGGAATCAAAGCTATGAAAAGATGTGAATCTAGCTGAGCAAATAGGATTAAAGATGGCTAAATCCAAATGGCTGGAAGCACAGCATGCATTAAAGAGGAATTCTCTCAGGAAAGATAATCCCCATATACGCATTTTAACACACTTCACTCACTCCCATGTTTTTTTACACACAGTCATAGTAAAACCACGATTGCCTGACTGTCCACACACACGACTCAATAAACCCTATAAATACAGTGCGGCCTGGGCCATTCAGACTGTAACAATGACACATACAACTTCTAATTCCAGAGGTGGAAACTTTATACATAATACTGTAATAACTTTGACTAATCATACTGCCGCATTCCCTCTTCTTCACTGCCATCAAAAACTAGAACCACGGCTTCTTACCTTGAGCACCTCCATTGGCACCTGGGCAGCAGGCGGTAAACTGGCTGGGACACTGACATTGATGGCAGGGGTCTGGGCCGCCGTGGTTTGTGGGTAGTGGGAGGCCTGTTGCCTCTGCTGCTCCCGCCGCTCCTGCTCTTGAAGCTGCTCCCGCATCAGCTGTTGCCGCAGCAGGATGCGTGATGTCATGGCCGAGGAGCTCAGCGGGGGCTTGGAGGAGCTGTGCTGGTCTGACGGGACGCTGCAGAGAGGAGAGAAAGATGCCAGATAAGTGAGCAGAGACAGATAGCGAGGGAAAGTAAAGGGGGTATTGAAAAGGTGAAGCAAATAGAGCCGAGCAGACAAGACAGTGATAACAGAGAGGGTAGAGAGGGGTCAGACGGGGAAGGAGAGGTCAAGCAAAAGAGGCAAGAGAGGAGAAAGATTAGCAGGGGAGAAGAGCAGAAAAGGTAGAAGATGATGAAGTGAAGGCAGTCGGAATAAAACGTTAGTTTGAGGATGAAGGAGAAGAGATCAAAGGGAAAACTGTAGTTGTGGAGCTGCAATGATTTGTCAATTAATTAGTAATTAGTTTGTTGAAAGAAAATGAATCTGCAACTATTAAAACATATAGATAATCTCTTAATTCTGTCATTTCTAAAAAAAAAAGCAAAAATGAACATTAGCAGATTTCAGCTTCTGAATTGTATGGATTTGTCACTTTTCTTCGTAACTTATGATTGTAAAAGACATGTCTTTGGGTTTTGCACTGTTGGTCAGAAAAAACGAAATATTTGAAGACGTCAGGAAAAGTGTGATGATGTTTCACCATTTTTTGACATTTTTATAGCTAAAGCTACAAAAACAACTGATGAATGAAAATAATTTATTTGCAGGTCTACTTTCCTTCAATTATTTTTTTTATCTCAACACTAATAACTCTACAAATGAAATCAACTCATTGTCAAGGCACCAATTTAACTATCAGATTTTGATGATTCTGGAGAGCAAAAAACTTCCAGCTGCACTCACCAAGCTTTTTGTTTTACATTAGAGAGAATTAAACACACAAAGAGGAACCATTTTCATAAAAAGCCTGCCTCAGTTTTCCCACTCTCTTAAATTTAGATGGCTACTCCCCAGACAGAGTCCTGCAGTCCTAAAATAGAGAGACTCTGCTGAAGCAGAAGTTGTCGGTATGAAGCCTTCATCGAGTGAGTGATCCTTTTGACAAATCTTAGTAAAACGTCTGGCTAATCCAGCTGTGCAGTAATCGCACTAATTAGCCAGTGGAGTCAAACACAGCTTTGGTGTACAACGTATTCAGTGGGTGTTGAGACCTCAACATACCATAATTCCCCCCCCTCCCCAGAATTACATATAATCTCATTGTCTAATGCCACACCCACTGAACCCTGCACAAGAGCAAAAATGTGCTGTGATATAAGATAAAAGTGCATTTTCTGAGCGATATCTACAGTCAAATAAGTAAACACCCGGCACTTTTTTTTAAGATTACCATAAACAGTTCCATTCATTTCAGAAGACAATGCTGACACAGATAAACTGATTATTGATCCTGGATAAATCAATTAACAAGTAGATTTTATGGCTGAACTGCAGTAGAACAAAGACTGTAGCTTGTTCTCTAAAAGTACTGCAGCAGTTTGGGTCTCTCAATCTGACAGCTACTTTACTTTTTGGTCAAGTTTCTTTGTACTTCACCCAATACACCAGAGTAAGGTTTAGTGTTCATATGCATAATTCCTTTGTCTGTATGACTTTGGGTGATTGTGTTTCCTTTCATCCAGTAAGTTTCAAACAAAAGTCACTGGATCTAATGTTTTTGTTCATGTGCACTGCCAGGGCTGAATCCTTTGATTTTCTTTTAGCTGTTTAATCTGCTTCCCTGTTTGAGGGTTTGAATTTGAAGAGGACCGTAGTATTTCCTTTTACTTCTCGTTTCCAGTTAGAATTAAAAAAAAACTATTTAAAGATAAAGATGTGCTTTATGATCTTTAACATATTACTTATTAAATAGCCTAGGGCCTTTAATTTCAAATGTTACAAATTTCTTTTTAAACAAATGTAACATTTTACTTTTAAACTAATATCATTGAAAAATATACTGATTACTGGCAACTTCACCTTGTCTCTTGATGCCGCTGTAACACACTCACACACACGCTGTACATTAAGATGTAGCAGTGGAGGAAACTAACAGTTTTGAGGTACTTTACTTACAGTATTTCCATTTCATGCTACTTTATACTTCTTTTCCACTACAATTCAGAGGTAATACTGCAGTTTTTACTACAGTTACTTTACAAATTCAGATTAATACAAAATACAATCAACCACTAAATTATGATATAGTATTATAGAAATATAAATGAAGCTACCCATTATGTAGTTAAAATATCCCCACCTTTACAAGCTGCAACATTAAAGCGAAACACGTGACTGCAACAATGATTAAAATAATATAATAGGTATTATTCTTTTTAGTTTTTGCACTTAAAATACATTTTGATAGTACTTACTATTATGTACTTTTACCCATACCCACCTATGTACCCATGAATTTTTTATGAATAAGTTCCCATTTAAGTATTGTGCATGCATGTAAGCACGCGGACGCCGTGATTAACATCCTGCCTTTAGTGTGGCATGGATACAAACAATGCAAGATTTAAATATTCAAAATATCTGCTTTGCAAATGTTTTGTGAGGAGGGAAATGCACGCAGCATGTTTGTTAGACCTCAAGGAAATACACAATGTGTTTTGGTAAGAAACGCTGAATGCACACTTCACTAACTTTTCTTTGTTCACAATACAACATAGATGCTTCTTTTTTGCTGTTTAAGTTTTATTGATTTTGACTCTACTAAAAAGCAAAACTCAACATATCATTCAACTTTGACTTTTCTGATTAAAACATGTTCACACCCTCACAGGCAATATTAGGAAAAACACAATATTTGCCACCTCAAACAATCCAAAAGTGTAGCGGACTGTTGAACAGTTGAAAACATGTGTTGTCTTTCACCACAATCCAATTCTTATGTTTCTTAGGTTTCAAAATCAGACAATACCGACTTCACCACTGCTTGACAAAATTTCAGTACTTTTTAAATACCTCATTGAAGTTATCCAGCATTGCATTTAAATTGAGTTAAGCATACAAATCCAGGAGAGCATTTTTTATAACTGCACCTTGTGAGACACATTTCCCTTTACCTTTACTTTAGAATAATAATAGAATAATTATAAATAATAATGGAAACACTTTAAAGGGATCAGATTACAGTTGGTGTTGTAGGTACTAGATGATTAATACTGATATTCTAATTGAATATCCTTTGAATTGATGGATTGTGGAGCTATGTAGGCTACAGTTTTTTAAATAAAATAACAGAATTATTTACAGAAATGTAAAATCAAAACATGTCTTTCGCTTTGGAGGTAACTGCTAACCAAAACATCAGCAAATAAAAATTTTGACCCCCTGGTGTTGCAAAAGAAAAAGTTGGAAGATCACCAATGTTATTAGGATACATCTTGTGGGCACCATACATATCTGTACCATATTCCATGGCAATCTATCCATAAGCTGTCAAGAGATTTCACAAAAAATTAAAAAAAATTAAAAATAAAATTGGTAGTGCTAGAGGAAACATCAGGGGATCCCCAAAGTACAGTTACAATATAAACTTGTCAGCTCTCTCTGGTGGACAAAATATGAAAAACTGCTGAAAAATGACTGTAATAAAATCTATGCTATTTCTACACAGTAATGTCTTGTCACTTATCAGCCGACACATACATTAATATCAATTTAGCTGTGATAAGCTAATATAAATAAATCTAATAAAATCAGGCATGTTGATGGTCAGGCTGTTTTTGACATCATCAATGTCACAAAGTTTCCCACATAAACCCCAAATTAGGCTGAAGTTGAAGAGTTTAACTACACAGGAAATTCACCCCAACATGTTTCCAAATAGAGGAGAATAGATTGTAGCTGAGATCTACTGAGAGTTGTAGCCCCTCATGATTTTCTTTAATACATTCCTGATTATCACATTGACTTGTGTGTGTTTGTGTGTGCGCGTGCATGGCCAGAAGCCTCTCTACAAAGCAAAGCTCCACTTTTCTCTCTCTGTTTCCTCCTTCCAACAGTTTGGTGGCTTTTTGCCAAACAGACCACTGAAACACATAAAAAGCTCTTTTGTCCTTTTTAACTTTTTCACTTTTGTGTGTGTTTGTGTGCGTGTGTGTATGCACACCTCCTCTCATGTTTGTGTGTATCCAAGGGGGGAAAAAAACAACAAAAACACAATGGCTACACAGTGTTGAGGAGTCCCACCCACCCAACTCATGATTCCTCTGATTCTGCTCACTACGCCACTCCATCATACTCAAACAGACAGAGTCTTTGATACAGGTTTTAATGACAGATAGACAGACAACAATGAAACCGGGAAATAAAGAAGCTTTGCAACTCAAGAGAAGAGACACTATGCAATAGCTGCGTTTACATGGATGCTAATATTCAACTAATAATTGGAATAATAATCCAATCAGAATAGAAATGCTTCATGTTACTGCCTCAATTGGAAGAGACCGGCCTGATCCGCCCAGATCGGAGGGAATTTTCAGTCAGAGGGGTGTAAATCTTTGATAAACTGTCCAATAGGAAAATATTAGTGTCCAATAACCATAAATATTTAATCTGTTTCTCTCTGGTTGCAATAAATATATTCTTTCTGCACATGTTTGCCCCACATGGGTAACATTAGGTAACATAAATGAGTTTCTGGGAGGGACAGACACATGGTGGCAGCAAAACAAAAATGGTCTGTGGTTTTTTTTTTCTGTTGTAGTCCGTGCTGCATTCACATGGATTCATGGCAGATGGCAGATTGGCAAACAAATTCTTGACAGCACAGGAGAAACACACAGTCCAAAGGAACGGCAGACGGCAAAACACAATATGATGACTTGGTAATGTCAGCTATGCAAGGTTAATAGTAGAGTGAACGACTTTTGAAAAAATATCAAATTGCAATTATTTTGACTGATATTGCAGTTGCGACATGATTTCCGATATATAGGAATTGATCATTTTTACACAATTATTCTCATTTTCATTGAAAAACGTTTAAATGATTCAATGAATATGATTTTTACCATGCTCTGACCTAAATAAAGATGTTTTCTTAACTTTGTATGATATGTAGGTCAGGATATCTCAGCAGCACAACAATATTTACTTTAAAATGGTATTTTGAAACACATTTAACAAACATTGTGCATCCCTCGATTTGAAAGTTTCATTAGACCATATTGTGATTTTTATAAGTTTTAGATTAATTGTTCATCCCTAGTTAATAGCTAGCTAGATCACTCACTAAGCTTTCCATATCTAACCCATGTACCTGAAACCATGTGAATGCAGCCTGCAGAAACATAAACAATCTCTTTTCTCTTTCTTCTGTTATATTTCCGGCAGATTAGACGCTTTCACAGCCGGCGTTACCACTTTGTCCATGTCAAAAAAGTTCTCGCTGATTAAATGTTTCAGGGCATGTATATACACATCTTCGCTAATTACTTCATTTAGCGTCCATGTAAACAGTCGGAATCCCTAAGTGGAATTATTTCAATGGGGTTGAAGAAATATTTTCAAACGTAACAGCAGCTAGTGTTAAGTGCAGCAGTCAGAGTCAAAACAATAAGCTGTTAAAGGAAAATAAAATGCAGAAAAGACACACTGCACACTAACAATACTGCTGGTAATTGACTGGAGCTAATAGCGCTGCCTAATGGACAATAATGATATAACAACAACCTCATCTAAAAACTAATGGCATTACATTAAGAAAGAAATATTGTACTTTTTGTTATAAACAAACCTCTTCTGAAAACCCTATTGAGATTATTTAATCCAAAAGGTATTTGTCAGAGTGACAAAACATATTTATAGATACTCTCTTCTTATATGTTATAAATCACTAACCAATGATGTGTGCTTGTTTGACAACTAATTATAATTATTAACAACACCCAGTTAAAGCCAAAAGTATTCAACACAAAACACACTACACAAGGACCTGGATCTGCTGAAGCTATGATTGTATATACTCCCCACACATAGCTCTGTGCACACTGTACTTCATGTTAATATGTACATACACCAATATATTCCAAAATCATGCCTTAAAGCAAGCCAACAATGTCACAGATGTTGAGGCACTATACTCACAGAGAGTCAAATGAGCAGGGTCTGTACACTTGCACTCCTACGGCCTCCATATTTGTTTGTTTTTTCCTGAAGGTGCACCACCCGCCCTTGGAGAGCAATGAAAGTCATGCTGGTGGTGCAGCGCTGAAAGTGTGTCAGAGGGGGGAGGCTCCGGGGCCCGGCCTGAAATCTCCAATCGCCATACAGAGTCCAAGGCAGAGGACCAGCCCCGTCTAGTGCAACAGCAGAGCAGAGGAGAGGGCGAGCGCCCACTGGAAACACACTGTCCGTCAACATGCCGCTTTAACACCACACAGATACTGTTTCACCTAGAGACATGTGTCGCCACTGTTCAGCAGGCAGCCAACTCTTAGTTGCTGTCGTGAAAAAAACGTACTGTATCTCCAAAATGTCAGCTTCTCGTGAGCTATGCAAAAACAGTTGTTAAAACAGTCCTGTTTTAGCTTTAAGTCCAGCTCCACTCAAAAATGTGTTTTGCTTGTTTCTTCACTTTCATGTCTGAGCTTCACTGTGCAGAAATATTTTTGTGCAGAGTCTGAAGGCTGTTTCTACACTTGCAGGTAAAACAAAAAGTATTTGCAATTTTCTATGAGAAAGCAAAAGTAAATGTAACTTTGGAGATTTTAAGTAGGTTGTTGGATTTTTAACACATCAGACACTGAAACTGAAGATCTGACAGATTTCAATGCAATTGAGGGGTTTTTGTATTACAATTTTCACAAGTTAATAAGTATTCATTTTATGTTAACCAATGTTTGTTTTATAAATGTGTCTGATAAATATTTTTTAAATATTTTTAAATACCTTGTCTGAACCGGAGTGTTCAAGATAGGCCTACCTTTTTAAATTAAGGCTAATTGGTGAGCCGTCATGCCCCTTTTCTCCCATCCAAGTGAATTAATACCCCAACACAGGGATGAGATATTGCTTATTCGGACATATGATTTAATCACCAAGTATCTTTAGTCTAAATCTTGATTTATACTCCTGCGTAGGATCTACATGTGTAGCTACGTCGTAGGATATGTGCGTCGATGTATCCCTCATTCTGCAATTACAACCCTAAACGCTAGTCGGCAGTAGCATCACAATGCTTACGGTCCGCGGCGACTAAACATGTAGTTACATTTTTGAGGAAGTGCACTCTGCGTAGCCCCATAGCCTACGCCATCACCTACTCCGTAGATGCGACGCAGAAGTATATACTTCTGTTAAAGGAAAATACAATTTTACCCCGATTCACGTTAGCAGAGCACTAAACCGGCGTAGCTACGCACGTAGACCCTACGCAGGAGTATAAATCAAGCTTTATAGTATTGTTTAAGTTAGGCTAGGCTGAGATTTAGTTGGAGACGAAAGTCTGATGCAGCTCTAGTGTATGACAGTGGTCAGCAATAGGTGATAATATCTGACCCGTGGCCAGATTGCTTTGACAGCTGAAAAATAAAAAATAAATAAATTGATAGCGTCTGATGCTTAAATGGATCTCAGTCATGACAGCCACAGTTACTCACATAATCACTTCCTCTTAAGTGATTGTGGATCAAAAATAGCCGAAGTGTGAGAACGCTTTTTGAAGGACATTCAAAAGAGTCTCTGGCTTACTTGACACACCTCTGTAAAAGTCGTCAGTAAACTGGTGATTGGATTCCCCTAAATTTCCTCAGGGAATGAGGGAAAAGAAAATTAGTGTCCATAGCTTTATGAATGCGGATCAAATGCTGGGACGCACACGCACTGCAGCACATGCTTTATTGCGAGCATGTGAAAAAGTGTCCTTTGTTTAACAAGGGAGGAAAACACTTGCCATATTTTGGTATCGATCATACTGAGCTAAATGTGCACGAGTATCCAAGGGTTTGAAATAATTTGACTGAAATAATGTTAATGCCCGCCATGCCAGCTTGAAAAAAATTTGCCCCGATGTCAGACTTATTTGCCGACCCTTGCTGTATGATCTAGTTCTACTCCCAGCAGCCTTCAACTCAAGCTAGCTCTCCATCACTAGTCACCAGCATCATTTAGCTATTCACCACACTATCTAACATCACTGAATATTCAGGTATCAGATCTGGATTTGTTTTACTGTTTCTTTTCTTATGTAAAATTATGATTTTCCCCCCAAGATGGGGCGTGGCCTTGGCAATTCTTGCTTGATGACATGATGCCATGTATGTACCATGTATACATGGTGACATCAAAGTATAAAACTACTGCTATAAAAACAACCTGAACACACTATGTGGACAAAGGTTATCATTAATTCAAATATCTTCAAATTAAGTTAAGAAACAACCACTCAAATCCATACATAAAATGTCATTTAAGTCTCTAAACGGGGGCTGGTCTTTAATCTTTATAGGCTCAGTGCAGTTTCTCTGACTTATAATTCTACCATTGCTTATTTGGAAAAAAGGGGGGAAATTCACAATGGGTGTATTGCATAGCTATAAAGGAAGCGCAGTGCAAGAAAGGAAGAAGGGACAAACTAGTGAGATCTCATGTTAGACGGCAGCCAAGAAACTGCACCACATAACACTGTCCTAGAACTATTTGCTTGTGATGATCCCGTCTCCTTTTGTTTGTCTCTACCAGACTAGCCCCTGACTGATTAATTGTCATGCAGATATCATTGGCCGATATGAGCTACTTGCAGATAAATCGGTATCAGTGTTTAAAAGAGCCGAAAAATGCCAATTAATAAAGAAACGGAGAGACGGAAGGACGGATCCTTCAGTCATGTTATGAGTGTTGTTGTTGCATAGAGAGGGCAGAGGGCAATCTGCAACTCCTCTGTTGGCAATCCACCACAAAACAGGGCAATCAGCTGTACTGTTCAAAGTACTATTTATAATATGTTTATTTTTAATGACATCTTTGTAATGTCTCATAACTACACATAACAAATAATAATATTATGTTATGTGTTTCTGAGAAGAAGATGGAAAAAAAAGGAATACCGACCGATTTATCAAAATATTGGTCTTTAAAATCCTGAAATATCAAACTCTGTATCGGGCCGGCTCTATACCAGACTGCAGGTGCCTCATTCACAGAGTACAATAGGCCCTCCTGGCAAACTACACGACCTCTCAGCTGGAATACAGCTCTATGATTATGACTCCACATGACAGTACATTGATCCACTCGGACCCCCCTGCTGATAACAACACCCCAGTGTGCTGCAGCTGGCATCAGCCCCAGGAGACAGTTACTAGCAAGCAAATCAGTGCTAATGGAAAGCATCTGTATGCAAGTCTAGACCATTAATTATGAAGGCTTTTCACTCGTGTTTCAAAAACAGATGTGAAACAGATTTAATTTTAAAGGAGGCAAGAAAGAGAGAAAAAACAATATCCACTTGGTAAATAGCTGAACTGTACTCTGGGTAGAACCTCTGTATTTACATTGGTGTGACTAGTTAAATACACAGCTTCTGCACATTACATACTATAGGACAGGTGTGTCACACTCAATTTCATCCCAGGCAACTTCAGCATTATGGTTGCCTTCAAAGGGCCAGTTGGTTATTCAAGACTATTCAAATGTATCTACGTTATCATATCACATGACTGCCTCTGCATTTGATTTGTTTTAATAATAACTTGATAATTAAAAACTACCTCTGAAAGCAGAATTCTAGGGAAATTAATGGCAAGCAGACATTCAAGTGTACAACTAGAGCTGCAACGATTAATCGAATTATCAATCAGTTGTCAACTATTAAATTAACCACAGACTATTTTTATAATGGATTAATAAGTTTGAGTCATTTTAAAAAAAATTGTACGATTACAGCATCTTAAATGTAAACATTTTCTGGTTTCATTACTCATTTATAACAAAAGGGAATAATGAACTGTTTTTCCATTTGAGTATGTCTTCTTGGGCTGTGGGAAACATTTTTGACAATTCTCTCACACAGTGATGTGTAGCAACTAGCATATCAGACGATTCCGCTCAGTCAGAGCTAAAGAATGGTATTTTATCTTGCGTGTCAGTTCTATGAGTCAGCCACAAGATGGCAACAAATGCAAGTGTTTGAATGGAATGTTGGTGGAACGTGTGTGTGTGTGTGTGCGCCTATTTGTATTTAGATGTCAGGAACCATTCATCCAATCGACTTTTAACGTGGTGGGTGTGTTGCTGCGGACCCAAGGGAGTGCAATGTTTGGTGGAATTTGAACAAGCAACACATTCAGAATTAATAAATAAACCAGTGAACAGCTCAGAGCCGAGCTCTGCAGCAGCACAGTATGCTCGCTGGGCTTTGATATGGTAGTGAATTGTTAAAACAGAGTCATCGTCATCATGCAGGTTTGAGTTGTAAGAGTTTTATGTTACGTTCTAAGGAAGCCATGAGTACCTAGCAGTATCTCCGCCATTGTCATGTTGTTTCAGTGTTATTAATGCTGTGTTATTAATGCTGAAGGTTAGGAGGTCAGCAAATAAGGTAGGGTGTCAGGTTAGCTCATCAGTAGTGCACATGACTTTCAATCGGAGGGCTGTGTGTTCAGTCCCCCCTCAATCAACAAATGAACTATGAAGAGACTGTTTCACATGTTCGCAATAAAGCACATGGAGAGTGTGCATCCTGGCGATTGGTCCACATCCATCAGCCTATGGATGCTTACTTTGATTTCCCCAGCAATTGCCTAGAAATTCATGCACTTCTCATTCAGGTGAATCCAATCTCACTTGTCCTGACAGCTACTTCAGAGGTGTGTTAAGCATGCCACAGACTCTTTTGAATGTCTTTCAGAACTTAGAAAGTGAAAGCTCTTAATTCCACTCGAAATAAAGCACTGCTGCAAAAAACTTTCTTGCGCTTTTTGTAGACACAATCGCTTAAGAGAAAGTAATTATGTGAATACCTGTTGCTGTCATGACTGAGATCTATTTCAGCAACAGCTGCTATCAAAGTATTTATTTATATATATTTATTTATGGGGGGGCCGCTTATTGCAGACGACTGCTGTGAGTGAAACCAATGTGAGACACACATTTTGAACAAAATAGAGTACATTGCCAGTGTGAACTAGTTTTATACAAACAATTAAGAAAATAATCTGCGGAGTAATCAATGACATTTTATGAAATAATCAAATTGTACAGTACAGTACATTGGTGTCAAACATATATAAACATATCTACATTTAGAGCTGATAACACATGTATGTATGAAGTGTGCAAAGGATATAGATACACAGATATAATACAAGTGAGAAACGCACAACAAACTTCATTGGTTAACACATCTAAATGTAGATATGTCTCTATCTGTCTGATAGCATGTGTACTGTACAGTACATCACACTACACCAAAGTGTGTGAATTCTAAATGGTGCAAATTATATTTCTGTAAAAACAAAACAGGGTACACTGTTAAAGCATCCAGAGGAGATAATCAGGTTCATTGTATGGTATTTCCAAGAAGCCCGGACTGGTTGGGATAACTTGAACTTGCTGGGTCTTATTGCTGTAATTAGGTTCTGTGCCCTTCATAATTCCCTTCACTTTCTTTCAGCAGGAAGGCCTACTCCAGCTTCTGCTCTCTCTCCTCCTTCTATGCTTAAACAAGAAGAAAACCAGAAAATCCAAGGGCAGGCGGGAGGAGAATTTCCTACACTTTCCAACAGCAAGGTTTCCAAGTTCATGTAAACAAGGATGTTGTACAAACACAATAAAGCAGAATTTTCTCGGAAAGGCTGGTTTGTTCTTGATTTTCCTTGGAGGTGACAATAACTAACAAGTTACAAATTCTTACATTGTAAAGGAAACTATAGTACTGATTCATAGCTGACTCAGGCCTCATTTTTACAGACAATAGCCATGAATAAGACGTATAACTCAGTCTACATCTGAAAGGGGTTTAAGTTGCTGACCAATATCTTTATTTTTCAAATGCTGAACAGTGGAGCATGTGCAAGGTGTCTTTTCACACAGAAAGCAATGATCCATTTGCTCATACAGTCACAATATTTCAGAGCTGAAACAATTACTTAAATAATTTTTCATGCAAAAGACAAAAATCAACTGTTCTCAAATGTGAGGATTTGCTGCTTTTCTCCATCTATGTAAGTGTAAACAGTGTTTTGAAGGTTCTGGCCTTTTGATGTGGATGGTGGATCATTATATTCTGCTTGATAAGATTTATTCAATAGGTTTGAATCAATGTGCACTGTTATGGTTTAATTCTTATCTTCACAATAGATGGCAGTGTGTTGCTCTTCAAGGTTCACTGTCTGATTATTTATTGGTTGATAAGAGGGTTCCTCAAGGTTCCACTCTAGGACCCCTTTTGTTCCCAATTTTCATTAATTATTTATCACGCATCTCTTCCATCTATAAGGTTCATATTTATGCTGATAATACTGTAATTTACACTGCTGAATCTGGCATTCACTGTATCCAGAACAGATTACAAGCCGACTTTAAAATGTTCAAAAATAGCTTCACAACAACAAATTATTGTTGATTATGTTGTATGTATGACGAACTTGTACTCTATGCCTTGTCCCAAGAAGATGGGTCTTCCATAGTAAAATTGGATACATTTAAATACCTTGGACTGTGGACTGATCCTAAGCTTACCTTTAAACCTCACATTGATTACATCACAAAAGAACATATGGCTAGCTCAGTTCACTCTATAGATCTGTTAATTGTTTCACATTTAAAGTCTGGAAAAGGATAATCTCTCAGTTGTTATTGCCCATTATTGACTACGCTGATATCATCTACATGAACACTAGTGACAATGTTCTTAACTAGGGCTGGGCGATACGGCCAAAAATGTTATCGCGATAAAAACATATATTTGTTATCGATAATTATCACGATAAATATCAAATCATTATTTCTTTCAAGTTTAAAGGCTGATTTTTGCTCCTGAGTGAAAATTGAAGAAACCAGATGGTTCATTATGTGGTTAAACTTTTCTTTATGGTCAGAACACTTGAGGTGGATCACTTTACAAATCTGAGGTGAAACAAAAAATATTTAACAAATCTGATTAGTAAATCTTTTTTAGTCCTTTTTCCTCAACAAAATAAATATTTAATAGAAAAATTAAGTGCTAATTTGTTCATGATTCAAATGAATTAAACCAAATATTTACTGACGATATATTGAACATTTATTATATTGATATTGAGGAAAATTATATTGCGATAATTATCATTATTGTTTTATTGCCCAGCCCTATTCTTAACCCACTTAATGTGGTCTTTAACTATCTGTGTAGATTTGTTCTGAGGTGTCCTTTTTGTACTCATCATTGTGTAATGTATGAATCACTAAACTGGTAGAGACTGGTAAAGAAGAGACTTCCATTGGTTTCAATTTATTTTCAAATGTGCCTATTTTGATTGTCCTCCATATCTAAAAGATACAAGGTTCCTTGTAGTTCTGCATATCCACTTAGAGATATGCAACATCTTGTGTTTACTGTACCAAGAATCTTCTCAGCTGCTTGACTTAAAGCTTTCATTACAAGGCTTGTGATTGGAACAATTTCCCTCCTTCCTTGATCTCATCTTTTCGCAGATTTAGGTTATCTACATTTCACTATCTTAACAGCATCTGGACTCGACAATATTGCTTGTAATTTGTTTCATGTAATCAACTAATTGATTTACCTCCTGTGGATTTGACCTCTACCTTTCTTTTGTGATACTTTTTTGCACTGAATCTCAAATGTTTTACGGGTCCTGATTGTTTATTGAGGTAAAGTATTTTGACTTGCGTATCTCAACTAAATGTGATGTACTTATTGTACTAGCTATAACATGTTTGACCCATGATGGGTCTTTGTCTGTTTTCTTACCTGTTTTGTCTATGACAGGATTTCCAGTTGCTACAGCAGAAAAGTTCATTCAAAACATGTATTTTTGAATGCAGTATTAATTTTATTATCCTTATTGTTAATGCCTAAAACAACCAAAAGCTAAATTCAAAAGCTGGGAGCTAAAAAGGAGGCATTGATTAATTCTGCTATTCATAATCCAAATAGTCAATTATTCATTGTAGTACTAATCAATAACAGACCACACTGTAAGATCCGAGGATGTGATCTGTAGGAATTGCTGTTTTCAGTGTTGTTGTAGTTCCTTCTGGTCACCAACAGAGTCTGACAAAGATCATATATTACTATTATTAATATTCATGAACCAAAACAAATATAAATTAAATTTGTTATGATTTTCCAATGTAGAAATTAAAAGCACACATGCTCCAAAAAGCCACAGAAGAGGTTACAATACAGCAAAATGATCATGATGGCAGAACTAGTTGTCCTGTCTCTTTCTCGGCAGCCACAACACCTGTCTCTGTCATTGAGCTCTTCGGTCTGTCTTAACATCATGGATGAAATTCTATGGCCTCTCAGGCATCTCTGTCTGGGACTCCCCATGGGAACAAGCTGTTCCCAACACCAACTTTCATAACCCTCAACCTCTGACTCAGCTTTCTGTCATATGTAGATTGTGTTGCATTTCTTTTGATATATTAAACACTCCTTTTTATTTGTACATTTGAATTTATATTCCATTCCCAATTTCATTAACACAAATCTTGACACGTTTATAGCAAGGCAACAATCATAGGTACAATTGCAGTACATCATAATAAGTTAAAAAAAACTCTGATACCAATACCAACATGACTTCCTGACTTACATCAGAATTTTTATCATTTCAAACTTTGGGTTTATACAGCATTAAATGTTATTATTAAATGAAATGAAATCAGTTTTTGTCCAAAGACTAGTTTATATTCAGCAAAGTAAACAGTGTCATTTCAGTGTCAATATATGGATTTATATGAAGAGTTTTGAAAAATATCTAGCTTTTGTCAAATTATTCCCCCTTTAGAAAGCCCAACTTAGATTTCAAAGACTTTCAGCCTCACTTTGACTGCTGCATAAATATTTGCAGTTGATTTGCATACCAAGTACTCCAGCAAAAGTTTCAGATATAACACATCCCCTGCTAAATATATACAGCTTATTTACACTGCATAGAAGACTAGTTTCAACGCCTGTCTCACATCTATATTAGGCACAAAAATCTGGCACGTTGTCTGCAGCCGTCTGAGCACTGATAACAGAGACAATACGGAGACAGCAAAAAGATCTGAGAAATCTAAACTGACATTTTGTCACACTTCAGATTTTACATTTAGAAACAGTGGGGGTAGTCATGGAAAGACATTGGTCAATAATCAATAACAACAAATTATATCCACTTTGCGCAACAATGTCTCACAACACAGTCAGCGTGACTATTATTATGCTGGGTCATCCTCATGTGATGGGAAGAGGAAGTGGGATACCTTCAATCGAAACAACTGTTCAGACAACTTCACATATTCCAAAGGAAATTACATGGTATGAAATAATCTGTGATTCTTCAGAACAAGCACTGCTACTTTACTTACATATTGAGACTTACTGCCACTCCTGCCTGACCAGCAACAACACAACACAGCTCAGATTCAGCCCATATATGTGTAATAGTGTAATGTCATTTCACTAATGGAGAAATTAGTTTAAAACATGCAGAAGTGGGTTAAAGGTGAGGACTGTGCATGATGACAGTTTTTCTCCCCAAAATGGTGGTTTTAGCTGAATCTGAAGAAAAGGAGATAACCTTCAAAATCTGCAAGAAAATGTCAAGAGCCGGAGGGGGAAGAAAATAACAGGAGTCTACAAAAAATCTGCAATAAGAGCTCTGTCTGAACACAGTGGTGTACTGTCCTCTGTATGTCTCACCCTGACAATGAAGCCATGTATTACTACCACTTAACAGAGACGTGTAGACACAAAACGCAAAACACGGATAATCAGACAACATTCTGTTAATAGATATGTATTATCGTCATCATCGTCGTCACCAGCATCACAGAGGCAAAGTGGTGAGTTTCACAACTTCTCAGTTGTATTACAGATGAAAAGCGTTTGATAATGTATTAAAAATCACCCAGAAAAGGCATCATGTTGCTTCGCCACAACTAAAAGTAAAACTGGTTATATTTTGTTAGTAAATAGAGAGACCAAAATATTCTGTTTTAATTTATAGTTAGCATATATTTTGTAACTGAAGTGAAAACGCATCCATTAAGTTTTGAGACTGTTTAATACAGGTCGCTGTTTTTCCTTTTCTTAAAGGAATACTTGGACTTTTTTGGGAAATATCTTAATTCGCTTTCTTGCCAAGAGTTAGCTGAGAAGATACCACTCACATGTCTGTCCATTAAATATAAAACTACAGTGAACAGAGTTTAGTTTATCTTAGCATTAAGACATTGAAACATCTAGCCTGGCTCTGTCCGAAGGTAAAAAAAAAAACAACTTTGATAAATTTGTATAACAACTCAAATGTGAAAATGACAAGTTGTGGTTTCAATGGCAGTTTTGTCATCACTGTGAGGTTCTGGAAGGTAGATTTTATTACCTTTGAACAGAGTCAGACTTCGCAAAGCCACGGCACCCTTAGTTACTGTTGCTAAGTCCGACAAATTGTTGCACCTGTCGGACTCAGAATGGCGCTGTCACTGTCTATAACTGCACTCCCTTAAGAAATATTGTTGATTTTTGGGGGGAAAAAAGCGATCTCAGAGAAGGAGACAGAAAGGTTTGCATTATGAATTTGAAGGTTGTATTCAGGTTATCAAACTGACTACATCTGATGTAAAAAAAAAAATAATAATAATAAAGATAGAAGCTAAAGCCTAACTTACTGATCACAGAGTAAAAGTGAACCACTGTATTACCTGACAATTGACGAAGAACAATAATATTAAGGATCAACACTGTTCCTGTAAAGCTGGTTAGGGCTCTATTCACTGTTACAATCATTAAAAAGCAAAAGCAGTAGGGTTATATAATGTTACATTGAGTAGTGGGTTAGCTAACATTAGCTAACTAACATTAAATTTGTAACAATCCATAGCCTACATTTTTGTGGATTTGTTTAAAGTTTTGGAAAGGGAATAAATCGTAATCCTCCTTTCAACCTGTCTGGGTAGCGATTGTAATTATTGCAAGTGCCACAGGAACAGCGTTAGACCATATCTTGGAAAAATACATAACACCTTATGCATACGAGTTAATGGAGCGCAGCCATGAACGTGTGGGACCTCAGTTAGAGCTGTAATTGGCCAGCTTGCGTATTTAGGGTGTGGCTTAGTGAAGAATGAATTGTCTCTTGGTTCCAGTGTCATATTTAACAGGTAGACATGAGAGTGGTATTGATCTTCTCATCTAAGTCTCAGCAACAAAGAAAATAAGCATTCTTCACTGAATTCCTCAGTTCTGAACAGACAATTAGTAATTTGACTGCACTAATAACATCTGAATATGACATTATGAACAAACAGACTAATCAGACAGCACACTGCAGTGTGCAGCACTTCAAAAAAAAAGGTGAAAGGTCGATTCAGACCACATAGACCTGACTCAACTCAATATTGATTATTTAGAGAGGCCTCAATGTGCCAAATCTGATAAGCCACAAGTGCAGAGTGTTTATGTCCTGAGATGCTATAGGAACTTTTAATTTTTGCAACATTGTTCTCTGAACAAAGTTTGCTTTGGAAGGATTTAGAACATTTTTACCAACAATTATATGCCGACTTTATTTGCCAGATTATTGTGTGTTATTGTGTGTGTTTTACACTACTAGAGCTCTAGACAGCTTTCATGTATGAATATTATCTGTAAACGTAAAACAGTAACAAAATATAAAACAGTATGACCGGTCGTTGTTATCGTGTAAAAAAATATTATTAAAATAAAGGAATAAAGGAAAATCCATAGCCTAATCATCAGCTTTAGCAGAACATCAGCCATCAACCCAAGTAAGGCTGAGCAGCATCCCGTCAAAGTGACCTATCTGCTCCTCTATGAGCTAATATTTGAAGTTGATGTTGACAAGACAACACCCAAGTGTTGCATAACTTCATGCCAGCAGGATAACCATAAGGATTGAGAGGCAAGTTGAATCCCAGTCCAGAGCTCGGCACGGGAAACCAGCTCCAGCCACATCACTTAGTGAAGCTTCATAAATGAACAACACTCACAAAGTCTGCAGTCTAATTATCACCTAAACACAAAAACCGCTGCAGCGTGGGAAATAACTGTCCCCAGCTAAAGAACTGACCTGTTTTTCAAGGGTTGACTCTTCAATTCGTAATACGTTTTAGGTTCCTCTTGAAACTCCTCTCCAACCTCGAAGTCGGGAACTATTCCCGATTCGGCCTGCATACTTGCAGATGTCAACTTTTGGAAACCTTAAACCCTTAAAAAAACAGACCGACGATATTTATGCCGCCGTACTTCGCACAGTAACAACCGCTGTCAACGCAAGCCGCCTCTGTCCAGGATCCAAAGCGCTGTAGTCCTCCACAGCAGCGAGCACAGCGGCGCTGACGGGCTGCACGCGACCAAGGAACTGCAGCTACCAACATGCACCTCGGCTGTCAAGGTCAGCATGGTTTTCATTGGCTGCAACATCCGAGGGCATTTCACACAACCTTATTTGCTCGCACAGTGAAAGTCAAATGTCATAAAGGTTAATTTCCTTCAATAATAATTATTAATCAGTCTACACAGCTGTTTAGTGTTATATTTCTTTTAAGTGTAAATGCTGATTTACCGAAAGGCTAATAATCTGCGACCTGCAGTATTCTAATGCTTTACCTTTAGAGACAATAACCTAACTTTACACCTGACTGTAGCACAATAATACATGTCTATTTTTATTAGTATGCTGAAAACGTGGAATCTGAATTAAGCGGAATTATCCTCTACCATATCAGTTTAACACAAACACAGGCTACTTGACTGATATAATCTGTTTCAGTTTGGGAAAGTTGCAGAAAGGACCAAAATGAATAAATGTTCAATTATTTTCTTTATTATGCTCAGGTGGAGAAACTGTAGACAGTGGCCTTGAAAAAACTACATGCTACATGCTGAAGTATGAATCAGCCACTGCTGGTGTCACATTCAATCATTAAATAATTTCCATTAAAACATGTTGCATCTCTATTAAGGATCATCATAATCATGGCAGATCGTGTAACCAATGCATCTACTCTGTGATAAAAAAAAACAACAAGAAATGTCCACCTACGCACCAAAATCAGTTACAAAATCACACCTGTGCAGCACTCATTACATTGTTAATCATTCATAGCCTAAATCTGTATTTCTATCATCTCAGCAGTTCAATATGTAATTTGTGAAATCATACAGGTTTTGCACCCAAATTATAACAAACCTGGAGACTGTGTCGACCCTCATGTCTCCGTTTCTCTCTGTTTCCTGTGCAGAGAGACTGAGCTGACTTTGCTGCTTGTCTCCTCCTCTCCCCCTTAGCCCCACACTTAACCAAATTTGGCCACCTCAGTGACTATCCACCACTTGGGGGCACTACATAACTAGGGAAACCAATGTTGTGAGCCCACCCCTGGCAATTTCTATTGCAAAATGGAAATTCAAGTTCAATATTTGCATTAGCCTCATCCTGCTGAACTGGATTAACTCTGCATTTTACCAATGCAAATATCATGCAAATGTGTTTATGCTGGAAAGCAGAGACTTAAAAACTAAAACTAAAAACCTTAAATGACATGATAAGTAAAGACAGACAAAACAAGGAAACAGAATCAGGATGTTCCTAGTATTTGTAGAAGACATTTTATTTGACACAAAAGAGAATTATGAAAAGTAAACCCAGTTACTCAGAATAGGAGACATGACGTGACACTGCAGGACGGGCAGTGTTTTACATTCAGTAAAAGAGGACAGAGCCAGACACACAATAGACTAGACAACATATATTATTCTGGGTGTTGTTGTGAGGTGAATAGCGGCACTGATTACCCAGGGCCACCAGCTGAGTGGGGCCCCCAGAGTTTGTAGACTACAATGCCCTTTGTAATTCCTCAAGTGAGTGTAGTATAGATATTTAATACTTCGGTTCAAATTGTTCTGTCTTTGAAGCGTGATTTGATTGAAACCTAAAAGAACATCATCCTGACTCTACAAACTGTAGCAGCATACACAAGCTGTATGTTGTTATTTTGTGAAAAAAAATGAAACAAGCAGAAATAGATTTGTATACAAACAAAAATCAGTGAGTCAGTATAACATACACCCAATACATGGTCTAACAAAAACCATCTGCAGCCTTTCAAACCCAAGACATTAGTTTTTGACACAATGTTAGTGTTATTTTCTATGCAGGTATTTACCCAAACTTAAATATGGCATGGTTACAGCCTGTTATAATCTATAGCTCTTTTTAAGCTGACATGTCACTTTTTTGCTGTCAATTGTTTATAATAAATATGTTTCCATTTCAGTTTTGAGTATCATATGCATCATTGTTTCACACAATTAACAATTGATTTGTGACAGTTGTAAGGTGAAACTTGAGCTCATTATGTCTAATACTGGGTGAAAAATAACCATATTGTACTTTTGGTAAATAACAGAACAGTACTATAACAAAAAAAAATAACATCAACACTAACACCGGATCAAAACAACATGTTGTCTTGGGTTTGATTGGTTACCCTGTGGATTTCTGTCCGTGAGTAAAGTTAACCCAGAGATGTGTCAGTCCTACATGAACCCATTTGGTCCAATTCTGACTCAATTTGGTTCAAAGTTTTTTTGACCTTCTTGTGCAAGTCATAGATTACAGCATGAAAAACCTTCCCAGTAGACATATTCTGAACAGATGACTACTTATTTAAACATGCACCTGTGACAGCAAAACATCCAACAACGGCATTGTCAAACTCCAAAAATTCATCAGGTTATACATGTGATAACTGATCAGTCCCATGATGCACATGGGGCCAATAATTAACTACCCCCGCTGCTTACATATCCAGCATTCTGGCATTACAAAGGCTATAGCACACAAATGCACTGATGACAGCAAATGTCCAGTGACATACTGGCCGTGTGCCATGAGATAACACATGGACATAATTACAAAAGCTAATACATTATCGTTTACACAGTGCTGGGCAGATTTAATAAGCAGTGACAGCCAACGCAAAGATTACCAGTTAATAACAGAGCGTGGGCAATAACGGCAGATAAATATTTCTGCTTAGGTGTGAACCATAGACTGTATATAAAAAGGTGTGAACAGATAGTCGCCTTTTTTTTCTCTTACAGCAAGGGAGATAACTATCAGCCAATCATCAGCGACTTGCAGCCGTTTGCTACACTGCACTTCCTGTATGCTGGAGTCAAAACAAGATCCTGAAATGTGAGCCAAAGGTGTCCGGGTGTTTTTACTGAAGTTTCATGTTGACTGTCATCTAATGAGAGTGGTCAGTAAACAGACCCAGTGGCCAATACTTGTAACAAATTACGAATTATCATAATATAAAATGAATTGTTCCATACTGCTTGAAGTGAATGTCATGGTATTTCACTTGCTTCTTAAGTATGTTCTTTTGGGGGGGAATAGTCATGTGGTCTGTGAGGTCCATTTTCCTTCACTAATAAGCAGCCTCTATATTTAAATGCATCTGTGTAAGTTAAAGTAATAATACTTTTGTGTATTTTTAGGGGAATGTTATACCAGAAATTCTAAAAAAGTCCTTACATTTGCAACATTTCCAAAACCACACACAGTCGTGAGTCATTTCTTTGTTTCCATTTCAGAATGTTAAGTACAAGTTGATTTTTTGACCCTGTGACACTGTGTTTGCTTTTAGGGACTTGCCCATGTTTCCAAAACTTTATGATCACGCACATGAGATAATTTTTCCATTTATTGCTTGAAAATGTTTTGGGAATCTGCGTTCACATTTGCAGTTCTCTTATCCAATATATTTCTGTATGAGACCAAAGCGAAAGCTATTTCTAGTTTACGTTGTTTAATTTCTTCAGTTTCTATGTATGGTATGGGTGGAGTGGGCTTGTTTGCTCAGAGCATCTGCCAAGCAACATTTGACTATGCTTAAATAGAGACTGCAAAATAAGTGCACACAGTCAGCTAAGCGAAAAAATGCATCCTTGCTTTTCATTATGTTTAAAACAATAATGACTTGAGAGGACTTTCTGTGTTTTCATTTTCCTAACAATTGTGGATATATTAGTTGCGAAATTGTTTGTATTCTTCAGATACAAAATATAATTCCATATAAAAGAAAAGCAAACATACAATGTTACATTTACATGCATTCTACACTTTAAGCTTGTATTGTAAAAAGGAACAGTGCATGATTAAATTGCTGGATCTATGGTAAGAGTTTTACAGGGCAGTAATTACAAAACAAAGCAGTGTCTTAGATGTATCCCAGTTCCCGGGATGTATTAAACAGCTGGCCAGAATTCAATTCCTAATCAGGGTAACGAGGATAATGAGGGAATCCTACTCTTTTGTTTATGAGAGCATCTTCATGTAAAGAGGAGACTCACTGGACAGATGGTTTTGGGGGATCTTAATGAGATACTTATTCATGTCATGGGGTGGGGAAGCCTCGCTCTGCTGACAGGCATCATCATTAACTGTAGACTGTGAGGACATACAGCAGAAGCAATGCAGTTTTTTAATTTATCAGTCATCTTAATTTAAAAATGCACAAATAAATGTTGAGATAATCATGTATACAGCCATGATTATCTCAATTTATTTTTGTGACAGTATTGAATGTTGTTTTGGGGGCTTTAACAATACTGTTGTGTCGGTTTTTTTGGAAAATTACCAGCTGAGTAAGAATAAAGACAGTGATGAATATTTCATCATTCCTGAGCTGAGAGGAACATCACGTGTGAAACACACACTAATAACCTGGTTCAACAGCATTGTGACACAATTGCACGCATCAAAGATGTTAACTGATATGTAAGGTGACATAAACGTAATAGTTGGCTTGGTCATGTAATGGCAGCCACAGAACTGGTATTTAAATTTACTCAGCATATATCTTTTGCACAACATGAGAGCAATAGGGACATTTAAAAATGGACAACTCATAGAGTGAGTTTTTGCTAACTTTTTTTATGTGAATAGTGCTGAATGTTGACTTTGTCCCACATAATGTAGGTCAAGTACAGGTTAAGTTGTAAAGTCTTTTAAATACAGTGATGGTTTTTGGCCATTAAAGTGTCAGTGTTCATCAGTAAATAGTCATTTTTTGCAACTGGTCATTGTGATAAAATGAAAGATGCTTAAACTGGTTGCCATTTCTGGTGTTTTCTCAGTTGTCCTAAGTGCTAAATAAGTCCTCCTCAGCAGCCCATGTTTTTCAACAGTTAGATATTGTTTATTGCCAAAGGTCGATATACGTGAGAAACAGATCCTTTGTGCAAATACAGTGCATCCAAGCAGACTAAAGCATACACCAAAAACCTGTTAACGGGATTGTCAGGAATCCCCCTCAGTCATACTGACCTGACATCAATGTCATGATAAATATTTAAAAGAATGGTGATAAAATACTGCAGGGATACAGTCAAACATACTAGATGTATTATTTTCTGGAAGTAACAACGATTATTGCACAAGGCACGTGAGAAGAGGTCACATTATGCCACCACAACCAGAGACTAATGCAATACACAGTTGCATAAGACACAGTTATATAGAGTGCAATACTTTATATTTCAACTAAATTAGTTATTTTTGAAGACATGTTTACAACATATATAAAAAGTATGATGTAACTGACTATGTTAATATTTTGTGCATACAGGGCACTGAGTAAATACTTGCTATGTACCTATTGGTACAAGTGAACAAACACATTTGTGTTTAGGGGGGACATAGAACTAAATTACAGAGTAGGCCTAAGTTTTTTTTTTTATTAAAGGGTACCAGCAGGCTTAAGCTATATGTCCTTTCACAACAGCTATGTCCTGACAAGCAGCCAAACTACATGCGGCACCATAATTACAGTGAAAATGGGATGAACAAGCGTATGCATTATTTTACAGTCCAGTATTAAATCATCTTCAAAACACAAATATAAACTAAAAACATAAAAATTTTCATGCAATTTTTCAAAGTCCAAAGTATATTGTAAATATATCACTTTTGAAAAGAAATTATGTAAATAATTTCACTTCAATACCAACACCGTGACAGCATTTGTCCTGCCCTGTACTACCCTGAAATGATAAATTACATAGAAATTACTCAGATATTACAGTCTTATTTATATATAGGTTCCTCTTAAACACGTCATACCCTTTATTCATCTTTCATCTGCTTTTCTTGTACTTACAGCACTACAGGTACCCAATAAGTAGTAGGCCTAGGCTACTGAGACCAAATAATTACATCATGACTTGCGGGCTGTGATCTAAAGCATCAGGCTACCTGATATAATGTTAATGCTACATTTTTATTTGTTTGTATGACATATGTTTGATTATGGTGTTGTATTGGGTTGGGTTTAATGGAGACACTGTAAAAAATATTTTAGTGTAAACATTTGTTGTTTTACTGTTGTTTTACTATTTTTAATATGGACACCTGGAAGAGGAGCTGTTGTCATGGTAACAACTAAGGTGCAACATACTATAGCCTAATAAACGGATATAGGCTGTATGATATAATAAGGCCTCAGTGAACATATTGAGCACAATGGCCATAGTGCGCCTATAATGTCATACAATTTTCGTGATAACAGAGAAAGAAAAGCCACTTAGCGTGATGAGGTCACTATTGGTCTTGATTAAGGTGTCTTATACCACACATAGGAATTGTTATATGAAATAATGTGTAGGCTATCCTACACATAATATTAGCCTATAGCCTACCTAAAGGGATGCAGCACACAAAGTCTTCAGGGTAACACATTTCAATTTATGGGGATTCAGTGTGAGGCAGGCCGGCCGGCAGCTGCTGGATGAGAGGGAGGGAGCGAGGGAGGGAGGGAGGGGATGCGGGGCTTGTTCACATAATAGCCGGCGGGTGAAGGCGTGGTGAGTGTGGCTCAATGCGAGGCGAGTGTGTGCGCTACAGTAGTACCGGAGGGTGAACATGGACAGCGGCTGCACGGCGGCTCCCCAACCCGGCAAAAGCAGCCGGGGAGAAAGCTGAACGAGGGTGATCAACATGCAGGAAGAAGCTCTACCTTTTCAATATCTAAGCGGGATATAAGGGATGCAAAGGTAAGGCACGTATATGATGTGATGGATCAGATTCAACCCGCCCTCAGTGAGCTGTGTGGAGACAAAGTAGACCGAGCCTTGGGCGCGTGTGATCCGGGGAGAGGACATCAATGAAAATTACAACCGCATGGGTTTGGCTCTCTGCAGGGGCTGTTATGTTTCCTCGGTCCAACAAGGAGAACTGTTGTTTTATTTGGCACATCTGTCTTGTCATGGGGCTCAGGTGGAAACCACCCATGTACAGTAGCTAACAGTAGCTCATTCATTGTTCTCACTGCACAGTGGAGACTGGCCCTGAGGTGGGCTAGGAGACTGTGAGCAATACTGCTGATTGTAGTGCATATGAGATAATTTTACTAGCTGTGTTTAAGTAAAAAAAGGTAGTTTATAAGCAATTTGATTGGACTGATTGAATCTCATATGAAGAAGCAGGTTTTTTAATAGCCTACATTGATGTAATTAGTGTGACTTGGTAAATATTTAAAATTTTGAATGAATAATCATTTAACCTGTTTTCAGTGCTGTTAATGTGTAAAGCACTACTTTATTAATGGACATTATTTATGTTTTATGTGCGCAATTAGCATTATCTATTTTGAAATGTATGTGATTTGTGACTATGGAGACAATTGGCGACCCAGGCCAAGCATTTTTAGTTTCATGTATAGTTATAGTTTGGGTACAGGTAGGCCAAGCTATCTTTGTGAGCTCATGATTTTCTTTTCTTCTTTTAAATGTATTGTTCTGGCAGGTGCTGGATCTCTATTTTTACTTCACTGGTGAAAACAAGGATGAGCACTGACAGTGACCTGCTGAAGATGTTATCTTAGAGTTCAAGGAAGAGACACATGTCTGGGTATATTTAAAGCATGTAAACAGGAATTGTCGTTGTGATGGTTGTGACACACGTGTCCAGCGTGAAACTTTTACACTCTTCCTATTTGTTGGAGAGGATGTCCTGTGTCAGTTATCACACCAGTCACTTTTATTGGAGCATTTCTGACAAACACTTTTAAAGGGTAAAGGGTCACTAAAGGCTTATTCTGGATGGCTGCTTCAATACATGAGTTAAACTCAGCACACAATTCTATATATTTTTTCCATGAACATCCTCACTTGTTTGTTATTTTAAGAGCCTGAAGAGGCAGAGATGCTTCTCTGTCTGTTTGATGCTGCTAAGAAATGTCTCAGCACTCAGTTGGCAACCTACCATTTAGGAATCAAAGCCTCCTGAGACTTCCTGAGAAATGTGCTAAAGACAGAGAGGGAGAAATCTATTTTAGGATAGGCAAGTAATCTTGTATTCATACACTTACCACAGAGGGAATAAATCTGATATATATAATAAGGTGAAAGCCGAGAAGCATCACTGATGCGAAACAGTTTGGCAGGTGAGGATGTAGGGTTAGAACTTAGTATGAACTCATATGCCGCTGTCTTGAATCCAGTTTCAGCATATCAGCTGATCCTTGACACATGCTTTGTTTTTAAGGTAGAGACAATAAATATAACTTGATTACATCCCTATCAAAATCAATATTGCTATGATATGATAATTTTCACTGGGCTACAGACACTGTGTTTCTTTGTCCAGATAATGTAATTTGGTCATGTTCCATTTTCTCCACCTATTCACGTTCATGCCTCGGTGCCTCGTCCCTGAGCTCTGCAGAAAGTCACTGCAGTTCTCTGTAATGAAACTCTGCAGTTTGTGATATCAGGACTGCCAATGGGGACAGCTGTGAATGAGGGCAACTGGTGGCAAAGCTGTCGTAATTGCAAGAGCTCAATGCTTTCAGACTAGCCTGTGTGTTTTGAATCAATCCTATGTCCTATGTGCTTTTAAGGTATTGACATTTTGTGCTGAGATGCTGTTTTTATACTTTCGGAGCTTTTGAAATATCTGTAACCTGAGTATCTTGATCTGTAAGAACTCTCAAATTTACCTCGGGATGAATCTGCCTGTGGAGTGATCCAAAAACAAATGTATCTTTTACACATGAATTCCACATTTTTTGGCCCATCAGAAGATGGCAGGATCTGATTGTCTGTGCTTCCAACATTTTGGTGAGCAAGACATCTCAACATATACAGGCCAGATTGCCATGAAACACTGTGTACATAATCAGTCATGATTCCTGATTATTTCATCTTCTGACCTGTATTCTAGTACAGCTATGAGTACAAAATCCCACTTCCTTACTACACTACTTTCTACTTATTTAGTTACACATGAAAGATATAACAATAAAAGGTGGGTGGGTAACACATGTTTTCAGTGAGCTCATTCATGTTCCCCAGATGATGAACCAATTCAACCATGAGCGCTTTAGCACCGCTCTCAGACAAGTGTTAGAGTTTGAATACTGTAAGTTGCTTTGGACAAACATGTGTGCCAAAATATAGATGTAACATAATGTAAATGTAGTATCTGCTACGCATGCATTTGACTGTAACAGCATCTGGTGTTTGTGCGTTCCATTCACAGTAGTTCAAGGTGGTAGCTGTATCAGCAAGATAAAGAGTCAGGGACATTCTACGTGGAGAGTATTGATTATTGGTTATGAAATTTGACTTTTAACCAATGGTTTTGCAACCTGAGTGGGGCTGTACCCTTCTGTGGGGTTGACCTCTCACGTTGCAGATTTAAACCTTTTATGTTATCTAACAGACGTTTGAACATATCCTATATAAGCTATGTGTCATGAACAGTGAGGCAGAGTGGTCATCGGGCTGGGTCACTCTCCAAGCTGCTGCAGAGCTT
>JAPMOB010252030.1:0-12237 GCA_029875015.1 Lepomis gibbosus
TAACATAACTTGTCTTCATCAGTGTACAGTGCAGAACAGGTTTCACCATATGATCATATTATTTTAATTTACATACATGCAAATATACTTTTTGTTGCATTTTAGTTTATGGTTTACTATTTACAAAGTGTGCTTCTATGCCCCCTAACATTGTGTTGTGACGTCATTCAGCTGCTACTCGTAAAGTCGGAGTACATATTTTTTCTCTGAGTTCACAAGTAGGAAATCCGACGTTCCGGGATAGTTTTTCTAGTTGGAGTTGCATGGAACGGAGCATTACTCTTCTAAGCATTAGTCTTCTGTGCCGCCATTATCGCCCGCCATGGAACCTGCGAGTTACTATGTCTCCATTCCTGCAGTGGTCTTAATCAGAAAGCATATCAGTAAAACCTTACTAGTTTGAATAGTAGTGAATTTAATTTTCGCACACTTTAACAATCAAACAAACTGTGATATTAGAGAATGCATTTCAGAGATATATTTGTGTCAAGGGTGGGGGGGGGGTAAAGAACAAAATGTTGACGTGGGACAAGATATTAATTTTGACAGCTGAAATCCTGCCTTGCATAGAGACTTGAAGTGAACTCCTCCTCTTTACATCCTCCATTATCTTCTTTTTGACACCGTAAAAATTTTCATGAATTATCTTGTGAAAGTTGGTGTAGATTTCTATAACAAGATAGTTGAAGGAACTACAAACAGCGATGCTGGTGGGTAGATGGGCATTGTTGGCTGCTGGGTTCAGGGGGAGAGGAGACGATTTGGACCAGTTTATATCCTGCCATGTTGGGAAAATGATGAAACAGGGCCAAAACATGAGGCAATGAGTCCTGAATATTAGAAATAAAAAGACAGTCATCTGCATAATGCGAAATATAGTATCTAGACTGGTCTACGGTTATGAGGGATATTACGTTGCTTTCTCTAATGGCCTGTACCAGTGGTTCCACAGACAGAGCAAATAACAAGGGTGAGCATGGGCAGCCTTGCCTTTTCCCCCAATGCAGAGAAAGGGGTGATAACTGAGAAGTCCCAGTGATGACCGAGGCCGTGGAACTGCCAAATAAAACTATCATTGAGATTAACTTCATGTCCTTACCCTTCTCAGTAGTTCTTAAAGTAGGACAGTAATCAAAGCATTTCTTTGAGTCATCAGTTTATAGAATTTAAGATTAGATGTCCTACATGATCCCAAAATGCCACATAAATTTCAAGGGGTTGGCCGTCCAACCCAGGTGACTTGCCTTTATTCAGGGATTTAACAGCAGATTCAAGCTCTGCTAAAGATATAGGACCCTCCAGGTCTGCTATCTCTACATCATCTACATTTACAGTTGCTTCACAAAGCACAATGCCACAGATGTCACAAGTTTTGAGGGAGCGGGCAGTTTTCATGCTGACTGCAGGAATGTCTACCAGAGCTGTTGCCCGTTAATTGAATGTTCATTTCTTTACCACAAGCCGTCTCCAAATCCGTTTCAGAGAATTTGGCGGTATATCCAAATGGCCTCACAACCGCAGACCACGTGCAACCCCACCAGCCCAGGACCTCCACATCCAGCATCTTCGCCTCCAAGATCGTCAGAGACCGCCACATGGACAGCTGCTGCAACAATCAGTTCTCATAACCAAAGAATTTCTGCACAAACTGTCAGGAACTGTCTCAGGGAGCAAAAACAAAAATGTGTTTATATTTTTGTTTAGTATATATTTCGCTAACAATAAACAAAGCCAAAGAGAACATCCTTAACTTAACCCAGTTTGTAAGTCTTGTACTTCTTCATTTGACAATCAAGTCAACTGGTCTCCAATTGTGGCCTTCGTGTCATCACTGATGATATAGATACAGTTTTATTTTACCACCCATGCTTTTTGCCACTGTTGTGGCAAACTTTTGCAGGCATTAGCTTTTCTGTTGTGCCTTTATGAGATCCAATGTACAGGTGAATCCCATGGTGTAGGAGCAAAATCCCAAACAAAAAGTGATTTTTGCTACCAGTGGGCTAAAACAAATAATATACACTCAAAGCTATAGGGAGTCATAGCTAAACATAAGCTTAAAATAAAACAATATATTTATATCCTGGTGTGCAAGAACATTGTTGTTCCTGTAAATGTTTGACCTGCACATATATTGTCAAGACTTGGGGGGCTCACACTTTCATTGAGCTTTTCCTTGGATTTTAATGTCTGTCTTCAAATTATATTATGAATGTACCTCTAATAATATTAATAATAATAATCACTTTTATATGAAGAAAAACACATGATAGCCAAATACAAGCACATAGCACACAATTGAAAGACTGTATAAAGAAATCATCCAAGAGAAGGGTGAATTTTGTTCTTCACACATAGCTGTGATTCCCTCTGTTGTCTTAACAAGGTGAAGACATCATTGCACCATAGAAATTAGCTCATCATTATTTTCATTCATCATTTCCGCTGGCTGTCAGAAACAACTGAGCCAGCCCTTAAACTCTGTGGGTGCACTGTTGTTTTATCTTACAGCTTGTGGAAGTTTCCCTGATGTTAATTTATCTTTCAGAGCGTAGCGCTGCTTTGCTCTGATGACTGAAAGAGAAGTCTGTATGCCAGAGGCTCTGACTTTAATAGCGTACAGGCAGCAGAGTCTAGGTGGGGCACCGTGGAAAATAACACTGCTGGGAAATGGAGTGTGACGGTACTATTAACCAGGAAGGTGGCACACTTTTCTTTGTGTGTGTGGAAAAGGCTGAACGACGTGGGGATCACAGCTGACAGTTTCTGAAGCTCTTCACGTGAAACTTGATTGCCAATTGACTAACAGTGGTTCTTCACAGGCAAGGGATATTTGTCTCGTAGCCAAGCAAAATTAAATGCTGGCTTGAACATAAGAAACATACAACTTAAATATGTAAACAACATATAAAATAAGGAAATAACTAAGATAATGTATTTAGATAAGATAACTATGTTAACAATCTCAATTTAGTGTGTTAGCATGCAAATAAAAGTACAGCTGAAGCTGAAAGGAATGCTCAAACTTCTACAGGTATTTATTCCTAAACCAATGTGTTGGACACGTTAACATGTTGGCCTGATGATGGTGCTAGATGAAAAGTCAGAGGATTACCAAGGTCAGTAGGATTCGTCCTCTGGGGAACATGGATATATTTACTAAGCGTTATGGCAATCCTCCCAATAATTAAGATATTTCGGTCTGATCAGACATTCCTTCTGTTTCATGTAATTCAGGAACTCCTGAAAAAAAGCTGTTTTTCCATAAAAATATGAATAAATGTTAATATAAAATAAAAATGCACTCATATTTAATATGAAGGGGTGTGTTTCATTTGCCCAGTGTAGTAGTACAATTCAGCATTTGGTTGGAGTCCCTCGGTCACATGACATAGAAGCTTTTGAAAACAATGATGATTTTTCCATAACACTATTATGACAGTATCCGGAGTGAATTTCCCTTCCCTTTCCATTTTTGCCATGTCCTGTCACAAACTGCACTCCATGTATGACAGGACATGTCTAAAATGTCTTCAGTGTAGAAATATTTCAAATTGGAAATTTGTAATGTATGCAAGGCAAGCATTTTGCAAGGCATGTGTAAAATATTGACCAACATTGAACATTTTATCTGCCACTTTTCAAATGTAGCCCATGCGTAAAATGAAGGAATGACATTAAGCATTCCTTTAGGCATCATTTAATGTTAATAATGTCATTCAATGTTTAATATATTTATGTTTGCATGCACAAAGGACTCATGTCTTTTCTGACAGTGATTTTAGAATCAAGTCATGGCAATCATATAATATCATATAATATATCCAAATTCACCATAGTGTGTTCAGTCATCAATGAATGAGTTTAAATCTCCACAGAGTCCAAATCTCAACAAAAATCTATTCTTCTGGATCCCAGCAAGGAGCAAAAAAATACAGAGTGTCAATACAAAAGATGGCCAACAAAAATAAAACCAAGTGACCCCTCTTGCATCTAATAGACGAGCGATTCTCTGGCAAAACCAGCGTTACCTCCCGTAGTCTGGCTGGTGCTTTGGTGTGTAGCAGTTGCCCGAGTTACCCAAGTGAACTTATTGTATTCTGTTGGGTGTAGGGAATGAAATTAACACCTGTCAAAAATTTTGGCAATGGCAGGTGAAATGGTCGGGCTATCCGCCACTTTGTCAGACAGGGAAAATACATAACATCAAGGCACATAAAGTTAGCGTATTGTGGCGACCGGAGCACGCGCCTGCCTCACACACGCACAACACACAACCACAGTCAAGTTCTAAAACAAACTCGAACAGTCCGAAGAGGCCCAGTTTGTGACAGCCAGTGCGCTGCTTCGCAGCAGCAACACAATGGAAAATGGGAGTATGAATTTTGCCAACAACAACTGGACTTTAAAGTACCCTTTTGCCTCCATGTGTGTCACAGCAACAACTGCTGATTGTGTTGGTGAGCGACCAAAACAGATGGCCAGACTACTTTAAACTAACTTCCTGTTTTTAACACCTTCAGACACCTGTCCCAGTATCTTTGCCTCACGTCTGCCCCAAAGCATGTCTCCAGCTGAGGCTTCACTTACTGGCAAGATGACACAAACTGAATGTCACAGATTAAGGAACACACTGCAGGCTGTGGCAGTTTTTGCTCTGCGATCCTGTTTGATGCAGGGCTCTGTGACGTGTCACGTCAAAGCACGGTGCATGGGATTCTGTACATGACAGAAAAAAATGACTAATTGGCTTATATGACTGAGCTGCTGTGCGCAGCCCAGAGGCTTTCACAATATTATGTAACGTATGTTTCCAATGTCGAGAACACACTTCAACTGTCACTGCTGTAGAACAACTGCAGTTATAAATCCTGATACTCCGCCTGTACAACAATCTGCACATTTCATTGTATATCAACAGTGATCCATAAACAACACAGTATGTGGTGATTTCATACATCTGAAAAACAAAACTGTAGCAGATTGCAGGAGAAACTGAATGCAGGTCTTTGAATGTGATAAGGACTCTGTCTCTTCATGGCTGTTTTTTGTTTTATCGCCTGGTGTCCCCTACATGCTCCATTGCCTTTGATTTTATCTTCAGTTATAAACACTCCACATATTGTACTTAAGCTTAACTGTATCTTAATCTTCTGTTGCCGAAACGCCACATTTTCCCCACAGTCATCTTATCTTATCTGTCCCTCCTCAGATTGACTTTATTTTCCAGTACATGTACACTGGAAGAGAAAGTCAAGCCTTACTTATACCGTTTTTGCACAACAAGCAGCATAAAATTAGTTGGGAGGATTTGACTGCTGCAAGATTTTGTTACAAGAGAGGTTTCACTTTTTGCGTCTCCAAAATGTTAAAGTCTCAGTAACTGAGAAAAGCGGCTTTGTTTTTTGGGCCATGGTAGCTCTAGTCTGTAAGTGCCCCTTACAGACTGGGGTTTAGACTGAACCCGACAAAATGGGTTGATTGATATGAAATGTTTTGCTGTGACTTTCATGTTCCCCTCAGGATGAATCCTAATAACTTTGGTGATCTTTGGATCACCAAAACTTTTCAACATTTTAATTTGTCCAAAATTTTTGTTTATGACCAAACTATCATTACTATTTTCTAACTGCCGTTTTTATGCCCAGCTCTCTTGTGTAAGTAGCATATACTTACACAAGTATATGCGGTGCAGTAAAGGCTCAAATGCTACGAAAAGCTTTACCAACAGAGACAAACAGTAGCTGTGAGAGTGATTTCTGGCAAGCAGCAACCGGGCGAGCAGATGACTGGTTCAGGTGGTTTAGAGAGCAGGGAGGCTCAGTCAATGCAACAGGTGGGCAGGTGAGGAATGAATTTCAGAAAGCACTGAAATCGAGGAGAGACTGTGAGCTTGTGTCTCAGTGAGTCTTTGTTCTGGAGAATCTCAGTCCTGTTGCCCCCGCTCTCTGTGGAACAAATGAAATCTCAAACAGCTGAAGGCTCCCGTGTGGCTGTCTCATTAGCACATCATATTGTAGACTCAACAAAGAAATTACCTTTACAGCTGAGCCTGTGTGCGGTGTCGGACTGAGCGCTGAGGAGTGTCACCTGCTCTGACAGTAATTACAGGAAACAGACACAGCTAAGGTTCAAACACAGAACATACAGAAGGAGAAGAAGAAGAAGACCTGATCGACCATACAGTTAATGAAGCTTAAATTTTCTGCCTCTCTCACCAAACGTGTTGCTCTTCTGTGTCAGTTCTTCACTGCCCTTCTTGTTGGCCTAATTTCCTGCAGGCTGACATTTTTTCTCCAAATCAGTGATTTGCAGCATAAACTTGTGACCTTTTTAATATTTGAGTCAGACTGAGTTGCTTCATTGGGATGAGTAGAACAACTCCCTGAACCCACGTCATGTTTACATGACTAGTAACTATTCATTCACAAATAAATCACAAAGCCACATGTTTTGGTTTTGGTGTTCATAATGACTTAGTATCTCAAAATGATGAGAATCATTATCAGAATCACAGCATAATAATAATCATTGTCTCACAAGTAAATATTTGAGTAAATATTTATCATTATTTTGCGATACTAAGTTATTATTTTGCGATACTAAGTCATTATTTTGCAATACTAAGTCATTATTTTGCGATACTAAGTTGTTTTTTGCGATACTAAGTCATTATTTTGGGACATTAATCATTATTTCGGGATACTAAGTCATTATTTTTTGTTATTAGTCATTATTGTGCGATACTAAGTCACTATTTTGTGATAGTAGTCATTATTTTGTGATACTAAGTTGTTTTTGCCTTACTAAGTGATTATTGTACGATACTAAGTCATTATTTTGCAATAATAGGTTATTATTTTGAGATACTAAGTCATTATTTTGCAATACTAAGTCATTATTTTGCAATACTAAGTCATTATTTTGCGATACTAAGTTGTTTTTTGCCCTACTAAGTCATTATTTTGAGATACTAAGTCACTATTTTGTGATATTAGCCATTATTTTGCGATACTAAGTTGTTTTTAGTGATACTAAGTCATTATTTTGGGATATTAATCATTATTTCGGGATACTAAGTCATTATTTTGTGTTATTAGTCATTATTGTGCGATACTAAGTCACTATTTTGTGATAGTAGTCATTATTTTGTGATACTAAGTTGTTTTTGCCTTACTAAGTCATTATTGTACGATACTAAGTCATTATTTTGCAGTAATAGGTTATTATTTTGAGATATTTGTCATTATTTTGCGATACTAGTCATTATTTTGTGTTGTTAGTCATTATTTTGCGATACTAAGTTGTTTTTGCCTTACTAAGTCATTATTTTGCAATAGTTGTTTTTTGTCATACTAAGTCATTTTTTTGTCATATTAAGTTTTTTTTGCGATATTAGTCATTATTTTGCGATAGTAGGTTATTATTTTGAGTTGTTTTTTGTGATATCAAGTTGTTTTTGCCATACTAAGTCATTATTTTGTGATACTAAGTCATTATGTTGTGATACTAAGTCATTTTGCTTTAGTGCCTACAGGACCAACAACCTCCATCAGTCAGAAGGTAGGGCAGTCTGTAATACAATGAAAGCAGCACCACGGCCTGTGTTAACTGAAGTGTTTAACATAGAAAAGTATCTGTTCCATTAGACAAGCAAGACGGGCGGCCGGACAAAGCCTCCTGTGTACACTCGCTCTAAGTTAGCTGTGAGGATAGAAAGTGCTGGCTTCTGTTAGTACAGCTTACTGCTGTGAACACACAGTTTACACGCATGATATGAGGGAGAACTATAGCTTTTCTATCAAACAGTTTTGAAAAGTGAAGAAGACATGTCCCCTGCATCTCCAACAGGAATGATAGCTGCAGGCTCCGCAGAGTTCTTTTGGACATGGAGGCTCTGTGGTCAAGTTATTAAGAATACATATGCACGTCCAAGATTTCAGTTAGTCTTCTGATGAAGGTCTGAACAAAATGCTGTGTGTGTGCATCTTGCATATGTTGAGATATATTCCCCTCAGAATTTACTATAATAACTTTTAATGATCCGCTGACTCTAGCGCCATCATTAGGTCAACATGTTAACTTGTCCAACATCCTCACAGAGCGTGAGGATGTGTGGATGCAGACTGCTAGCCTTAAGTAATAGTAAATAGAAATAAAATAGTAAAACTGAAAATAATTGCAGCATTCTCAGCCAATAGATGTTATTTACTGTAATGATATTATATATTAGAGTAAATTTAAACTGGGAGAAATACAAGCTACACTGGAGTACATGCTCATTACAGCAAACAGCAGCCAACCCTCCAATCCCCACCGACCTCACCTGTGTGTGTGTGTGTGTGTGTGTGTGTGTGTGCTCTAAATGCTCAGTTGATGGATTGTTTTGATTCTCTTTTATTTACAGGGCCAATTATGCTGCGTTTCCCAGCAGCCATTGCAGCGGCAGACTGAGTGACTGAATAGAGTCACCATGACAACCTCCCTCTTTTCTTTCTGTAGGATCGGTCACATCAGCGTTTACGTCCACAAATGCACCTTCTGCACCTATTTCCCTTCATTTAAACGGCCTTGCCGCTGTCGGTGGGCTCCCTCTCTAAATTGGATCTGTGTGGTGGTTTTGTTTTCATTCAACTGTTGATGAACTTCTAAGACGTGGGTTTTTGTTCCTCAGATTTTTACACAGTTATTTATTCTCTGCGGACGCTGGAGATGGAATTATTCCTTTCAGAAATCTCTGATTATTTTTGTCACTTTTCTTGTCAGTTTTCTTGGCCTTGATTTGTTTTCTCCACTGATGACTTTTCCTCTGTCTGTTTTAAATGTTCTATTTAGTCCATTTGTCTTCTGTTTTAAGTTCATTACTTTTTCCTCCTTCCTTCCTTTGTTCCTCAGTTTTGTGTTTTTCTTTTTTCCCTCTCCATCATTAGCGATGTGCAATACCACTTAATTCCTACATGACCCAGGCTGGTATTACCGATACCAATACCAATACTTTTTAAACATTTTATTTCTAGTTTAATGTGACCTCCCCCCTCCCGTATTTATGTCTGTATTTATGAGAGATATAAGCAGTAGGCTGTAGCCTTACCAATTCAAAATAATAGCTGCATAATGACAAGACATCAAACTACTGTCATATTCTTTAATCATAATAAAATAAAAATAAATCCTGCTCAGACCGCTTCATAACATCATCAATAATCAGATATTATCGGAAATATCGATACTTTAGGATCGATCCGTACATCACTCCCATCATGTCGTTTTTGAACACAACAAATAAAAATCAGTGTTTTTAATAAATAACCTGCACAATCCGCACACCAAATTCAGACAACGTTCTTCTGGAAGTATAACAAAAGGGGACTTGTTCTTATATTTGAGGACTAAACATTGAAGTAAACAGCGCACATTGACTGCTGCCCTCACTAATGAGCTAGACTCACAGAGAAATACTAGTTTTTCGTTTAGCAGTACAATACATGTCATGACTTTGTGCAGGTCGGATTGTGTTTTTTCTGTTGTTTGTTTGTGTTTCGGTTCTATTCTTATCATTTGAACAGACAAAAAAACAACAAATAGACAAAAACCCTGCACATTATACGCTTGGGATGCTGCAGCAGACATTCAGGCTCATCAATGCTGTTAAGTAACAGGATGCTTTTCCCAAAATCTATGAGTCCCTGAGACGTACTTCTGAATAGTCATCTAAATCTGCAAACTAGAAAGAAACCGAGACCTCATTGTTGCACTCCTTAAACACAGTAGCAGCCCCTCTAAATGTTAGTTCTAATTATTTTGTATTGCCCCCTCCTTTCGCCCGATTGCAGCTGGGACTGGCTCCAGCCCCCCGCGACACTGTGTACAGGATAAGCGGGTGACAATGGCTGGATGGCTATTTTGTATTGTATTATACTAAAACATAGGTTCTGTAAAAAAAATAGTAAGTACAAAAGGTCACACTATTTCTTTTAGCTATTCTTTGGATTTGAACAAGTCCAGGTAACTTTGGGGTTAACCCTGGGTTTTCAGTACCACAATAGTGGTTCACTTCTTACCGCAGTAGATCGCCATGGAAACTTATGAATAGCTAACCTGCTGAGATCATCTCTATGAAAACACCGCCTACTGACCAATCAGCTCTATTGGAAAATGACATCACCCCACAGACTGGTTTATAGGCTCCTTTTACTTTGGTGATCTGGAGAAACTTTTGTAGGCTATCAACCTACAGAGACTGATTGAAAGCCTTGTAAGCTACTATTGTACAGGTCATCTGCTGCCTCTTTTATGTGAATGCGCTCACGGCTGGATTGGGAAACGCTGGGTTGAGTTGCCGAGTTGATAACCAGCTTCGTGGGACCTCTTATCCCGATCCCGATTGTTATGGTTAATATAAAGATATCCTGGGTATGTTGAACTTTCTTCGTGCTACAGGCCCCTGCTTCTTGTGTTACTATTTAAAGTCTAATTATCAAACCATATTTTCCAATTTACAAAATATTCACCAGATTCTTGGCCAATCAGTTTCGCAAGTGGATAAAGTCTTTTTTTTTCTTGTTTTGGTTGAAGTAAGATGATTTCCATGAACAACAACAAAAGTGGAAATACTGTATTATTATTATTATTATTATTATTATTATTATTATTATTATTATTATTATTATTATTATTTTTATTTTTATTATTATTACATTAAACCTTTAAAATCAGTTTTAATCCCCATCTTTCAGTCTCTAGTCTTAATTGTTTTCTTTTCTTACATCCTTTGTTCTTTTCTTTCTGTCTCCAACATAGAGTTTGCTCAGCACACTGTGGTTTAGTATGAAGCATTGTAATCTGTCAACCAGCATGTGGGGATGCTGGATTTTACAGGGCATTATTCATCAGGACAGTGCTGGAAAGGCACTGGCAGCGCTGTAATACAATGAATTGTGGGTAAACAAGAGGAAAGATGGCTGGATTCATGTAATCTGGTGGCAAATCACAGCGGGGGCTCTGCAGGCAGGAGAAAGTGGAGGAGGAAGAGGAAGAGGCTCATTGTGTTGGTGGATGGTGAGATGAAAACTCAGCAGATGTTTCAGTCTGGACCAAAGTGGTGGATCATCTGTAGAGCCACGTGACTAAACAGTTCTATATAAAATATATGTGTAAAACTCTCAATTCAACTGGTATCAAGATGCCAAATAAGGACTTACCTGATTCTTCTAGCTGAAATGACAACAGTTACTGACAGATTTTATCAACTGTAGCAAAAAGTGACTAATTTCAAGGTTTATTTGGTGTTTAGAATCAAAGAATCTGAACTATCATTTTGTTGTTTCTGTGAGTAGTCTTTGTCTGACGCTTTCAATGCCAATTAATGCTGATAAATTTGAAAGGGAAATCCTTCAAAAGGGGGTTAACTAGGCACTCGATGGCCACACACATGATATGATAATTCAGTGTTGTAAAGACTGAAGATTGAGCACCAAATCAGAAGACATGGAAATACAGAAAAAAACTGTGGCAGGGTGGAGCTGAAGTTAAAATTAACAGAAGTAAAGTGACCAACATGTCCTCATTTTGTAGGCACATACACACACACAGTGAAACTTTAATCTTTATTGGTTGTGTTGGTGTGAATGCATGCCTGCCTGTGGGTGTGTGCGTGTGGGTGTGAGAGATTCAGTTTAGTGAAGCGAGCTCTTTTTTTTTTGTTCGTGTTTTATGAGTTGTTTTATTAAATCATGTCAGTCTGTCGTCCTCCTCCTCCCACCTCGTCCCGCTCGCTATTCTCTCTCCTCCTCGTCCTCGGATAATAAAAGTCGAGCTGTGTGAAGAGGAGTTCTCTCCGGGGAAGCATGTTCACATGTAGCGATGTTCTTATACAAAAATGTGATTATAATCAACACTTAAAAATGTCCTTGAGCCTCTTCCAGAAATCTGATTTCACTGAGGACCATTTCCCAGTTATAAGTTAAGCGTTAAGCCTTTCAGCACACACTCATCTAAAGTACTTAAATCAGAGAAATAAATTTGAGTTGTCATGCAAGCAACTCAAACAGGACTTCAGCAGTGAAAGTTTGCTGTGCAGCACAAAAGAACACAAAGCAACACAATTAGATGATTTACTGTAAAGTAAGAGATGTCAGGAAATTATATACAATTATATGTATTATCTTTAACTGCAGAGGTCTCAGGAGTCTCAGGTTAAATCTCCTGGTTATAATGATTGTTTTTCACTACCAGAGC
>JAPMOB010252031.1:0-33753 GCA_029875015.1 Lepomis gibbosus
GGTCCGAGCCCTTTATTCTTCTTTTTAAACAACCAGAGTAGCAAAAAGAGAGTCTGTCGCTGGAGCAGCTGGTTGGTGGTGCAATGTCACCTGCGAGGTGACCAGAGAGTGAAATGTGATTGCACTCTCCAGGCTGTAGTAAAAAAAGAAAGTTAAGAGAAAGTTTTATAAATGTGCCACTCTTGGCTGCCATTTACAAAATGCGTCAGCCTGTTGGTCCTAATGTCAAGGCGAAAAAATGTATTGAAGTATTTGGATACCTAAACATCTCACCCATATGTCAAAACACAAGGAAGAAAAGATCTGCAATAGTGTTGGAAAGTGAAATTTATAGAAATAAACTAAGCAGAGGGGTGCAATGGCTCCCTGCCACCTGCCAAACGCTGTTGTATATTTGGCAACGGATCAGTGGAGCAGCCAGGCGGTACTGCAGGGTTACCTGCAGGGCTCTGGAAAATGTGAAGAGTGTCAAAAATGAGTTAGTTCTTAAATAATCATGAGGAAAAGTGGCAGAAGTGACAATGTTTTTAGAGCTTATCCAAAAAAACCCCACATTTTTTGTTTCTCTCTATAGAAGTGCAAAACTAAATCACTGAAGTACCACTTTTAAAATGAATATTAAATATATTAAAATCCAATATTTAAATAAATGTTTTAAAATGTTTGGGGAGAGAACAATGCGCCTTTGAATATCAGAAACAATCATGCCATCACAGTGCAGTTCAGTAACCTGAAAAACACAAACCAGCAAAGTCCTGCCAGTGTGATGCTGGGAAATGCGGTTAAGCAACAAGCTTAACCGCATTGGCCATTATTTTCCAAAGAAAGCAGCTATTTGTTTGAGAAGGTCTGTTGTACATACCATAGTTTGCTGCCGTACTGCAACCTAACCATAAAATGTACTTCATGTCTTTTGTCTGTCATGTTTTACTTTGTGTGTGCATCCACCTGTTTTTATGCACGTTTGCAAATAGCTCAAAAAACAAAACAAATGGATACACCAAAAAAGTAAAAATGTTGCTAAAAGATTTTACACATGGCTGAGGTGGTCTGTCGATTAAAAAAACAAAATGCGACTAAAGCGCATTAGAAACATACTTAAAATAATCATGAAATACATGAAGCATGTCACGTCAGCCGCCACTGAAGAGACAAAACAGAAGTAATGCGGCAGAAGGAAACATCAGCTCTGTGTGGATCGATGAGACTGTAACTTTCCTCAAATTAATACATGAAATAAACATAAATGGAATATTTACATCACAGTTTCCACACTTTTTTTTTTTTTTATTGTTTGATGCTCGACTGGCGCTCTTAATTACTTGATCTTGTTGCGGCATCTTCTTCTGCAGTGGTTTAATGGCACATGGCTGGAGAATTAGTGCCACCAGCTGTTAGTTTTGTACAGCCCTGGAGGATGGAAACGCACATTTTCTTTGGCAGATTTCCTGAAAATTCGGTTACATGAAATCTTGACTTTTTTTAGGTAATTTGTGTTTTGTCAGTTAACTTACTTGCTATGAGGATGCGTAAAAAAAGACAGTCTTGTGTTTTGCTTGAGATTCGTTTGAAATACCCTTCAGGAGCATTCGTTTTCAGATTGGATGCTCCCCCTCTCTTTTGCCTGAGTTGAGATCTATAGTGTGTTTGATATTAACCATGAACTGTGCACAAAGGGCTGACTGTACAAATATAGGCCTCTTATGCTACTTAGCCTACTTAGGTTATTATGTTAGAGGCAGAACATGAGATGAGCGGAGACGGATGGTGTCTTAAAGTAAATCTGCAGCTGTAATGTGGAGTCAGCAGGAATGCCATCTAGATAGACCACTGCTGTATTCATTTAGCCCACTGCTTTACCTCTGCAGACACAGAGTGATCAAGTGCTTACAAAAGAAGAGGGGGTACAAAAATCAAGCTGTACCATTTGTCTGGTAATCCCTTATCAGATCAAAGGTGTCTTCTGGTTTAGCTCAGCTGCTAATGGAGATAAAATGCCAACGGGGGAGATTTAAACTTTTCTGAAGAATCTTAAGTCAGATGGCCATGCCCACTGGGAACAGGGCCAGCCTAGCAGCAACCCAATGCAACATATTCTGTCTGGGCCCCCCTGCCCCACCTTGAATAATAAGAGAAGTGGGTTTATTACTAGTTATTTATTAAAAGGCACAAGACATGAGCTCTGAAGCTACTTGATGTCGTGGTTACTATTGGTACCTGTGATAAAGAAACACGGCCAAAAGTATGTGGACACCTAACCATTGCACCATATGTGATAGTTGAACACGTGGGCATTAATGTGCTCTCATTTAACAGCCTCCACTCTTCTGGTTGCATGCTTACCACTGCAGTATGTTGGAACCTATGTTTGCTCCCATTCAGCAATACGACCATCAGTCAGGTCCAACACTGGTGAAGTGTGAAACGGTCTGGCTCACAGTCGGCATTCCAGTTCATCCCAACGGTGTTGGATGGAGTCAAGGTCAGGGCTCTGTGCAGGCCAGTCAAGTTCTCCAACACCAAAGTGGGAAAAGCATTTCTTTTTGGAGCTGGCTTTGTGCACGGGGACTGGATATGGCCTTTTCTAAACAGTTGCCATAGAAGATAATAAATAAAATAAAAAAATATATATATAGTTTCAATGCAGAAAAAAGCAGTTGAGGAAATCAGTTGATAAAGTAGTAGAATCCCTGGCATTAGAGTAGTGCTTATTATCATGGTGATAACACTGCTGATAAAAGTGCTACTACTACTGTTTCTACTACAAAATAGAGCTTGACTGATAAGATATTAGCTCATTGTATCAGTGTAAACAGTATGTCAGCCGATAACAAATTGTAGTGACATGCCAAACTAGGTTTGAAGTCATTTAGAATCCGTGAAAGTACACGCTAGATTTATTTATCCTTTTACAACACAGGGTTGTATTATGAGTTTAAATTGTAAGTTATTCTAGTTATGCTACTCACAAAACAAATGTTATATACAAATAGTACATACAGCAGATGGGTGAATATAATAAGTCATAGCCTATAGATTACTTTACATAGTTTGTCGATCAGAGTGCAAGTTTTGCTGCGAGTTGAGTAACGAGGTCAATGCGACCAAAATGGACCAAGAGGTCCTAATTTTGGCCCAGTTCATGGCGTTACCACACTAATTTCTGCAAGTATTGGTGCCGCACACTTGCTGTCTGCTGCAGCACAAACATTCTGCTGCTTTTTGGCCCTGTTTTGCGTTAGCCTGCATATGAGATCATGCCCAAAGGCATAACAGACTTCCATTAGAATAATTCAGCACAGTATTGCTTTGTAACCCCAATAAGAGACGCTCTGTTTGGCTCCCATGCGCAGCAGCGAGCCATGCTGCGGCCACTTGAAATTTTAAGGTGCCAGCTCAGAGACGCATTGTCGTCCTCACTGGCTTTAACAGCGCCAATTTGTGTTTGGCATGCTTTGTCTTGTGACCTCAAACTGTGGTTTTGAGTATTTTTGGACGAGTGTAGGTTGGAATCCCATGTTCTGTGTAACTAGCAGAGGTCTTTCCGTGGTAATATAATGACAGTAATGAGGAATAGAGTGGTTGATTTCATTGACAGGAATTTAGTTTGCGGTGGAATATGTTTGCATGTCAGATCAGAAATTGTGTTCCTTCTCAGAGGTTAATCATGGTGTTTCACAACCTTGCTCTTACTTTAGACTTGAGACACTTTTCACTGTAAGAAACTTTATTGGCCTGGTGTCATGTTCATGTCAGCTGTTTTCAGCTGTGCTAGTGGTTGCTAGGAGCGTTTAACTTAATGTTTGCATGTTGATCGATCAGATATGTCGGTTTAAGAGTCTTTTCTCTAAGTGAACTTACAACAACCAGTGTGTCTGTCAAGCTCATCAATGTTGCTATTTTATGTTTTATTTTTAAGGATTTAGCCATTTTGCTTGGATCATTCTGGTTATCTACATCTCTTCACCTCGACTTTTTTGTATGTCTAGTATGTAGTGGAGTCCTGTATCACTGAGGAGCCAACTTTATATCAAGTAGAAACAGATGCAGGTATACCAACATCAAGGTGTATTTTAAAAAATCTCTTACGATCGGCTTTTATCGCAATTTCCCAACCTTTCTACCTCAGTAAAAATGTTTTTGTCAGGTGTTTTATGCACAAATTGAAAATAAGCATGAAAAATGTGCAATACTGGCAGCTTAAACCACAACCCACTAGAAACCAGTTAAACTGTCACTGTGGTCCATCTCTGGGTCTGTCTAATAGCCACCACCCCTCTAATTTGCTGTTTCAAGGTGGTTGTTTAATTAACCCATTGACAGCTGGTCCTGCTGTAGTGCTTAGGGACCTTGCACTTTACTGTTATGGGTTGTACAAAATTGGTATGGTGATATTTAATGATGCACAAAAGTGCACCAGAGGTACTGTTAATATAATAAATTAATAATAATTAATATAAATTCATATTTTGGCCAATGATTCTAGAGCTTACTGTATGAGTTATGTGTGTGATGGTGATGCAACTGCTTAGGCAGCAGTAGCGTAATCACTGTGAGGAACCCTGCTGAGGCTATTATGACAGTGTGTTCAGCAGTTACCAACACATTAGTATAAGAGAAAGTTGCCTCTCAGTTGTGTGCATGGACAGGAAGAAAACGGTATAGAACTTTAGCTAATTAGCTACCTGCTCACAACAAGAGCTGCCGCCAGTGAAACATGACTCACAGCTCAGTTCAGAATGTGTTTCAAACCAGATCTGACCAGATCAGACTGCTTTGCTGAATCTACCTGTTGTATAACAGGCAACATTGTGTATTAGAAGGTACACTACGTTACTTCAGCACTGGATGACAGTTATGCAGAGATAACCTTCTGAAAAACTCCCTATGTCATTACTGGTCTGCAATAACTCGGCCATGAGACATGACTACATGTTAGAACTTGAACGATATTATCTTGTGGTTTTAATTGACCTGCACGACATGCAGAGGTGATCAGTCAGAACAGACCAGAGGCACTTCTAGGATCAGGAATGTTAACAATCATGATGTTGGCAATATCAGTGGGTGCAATGTAGAGGACGTGAAACTGGGTTAAAACACGAGGACATGCCAGTCTTTGGGTGGATCAGAAGAATATCACTTTATCTCTGCTTCTCACTATTGGCTACTTGTAATGTGTTGTGTATGTGTTTTAATGAAGAAACTGAAGTCCGTGCAAGTTTCCACTAAAAGAAACCCTACATTGCAATATGAGTCAGGCCTGTGGCTGTGGATTGGTGGTTTTACTGAATAAAGATGTGGAGGAATGAAAGTCATGACCTGCTTTCAGGCTGAAACGCAGAGCAGTGAAAATCAGAAACGACTAGGCTGATTATCAGTTTGCTTTGAAACCAAAATAAGTTTTCCCTCCATCAGCACAAACATTTCAGGCTCGTGTCCACATCATCCATCTCTCCATCCTGTCCCATTTCCCTGATTCCCTGCTTTCTCTTTCCACTTTTCTTTTTCTTAGTCTCACTGTTCCTTGCTCGTATCGCTTACCATTCTTTGCTTTTGTGTTTTTTCACTGTAGCTTCATTCTTTTGTTCCTTTTCCTGCCTGTCGGTCCTTTCCAGTTATGTTTTCATTCATTTTCAGTGTGTTGAAACACCAGAAATGTGAACAGCTTTGCTTGCTTGTGTGTATCTACTCTGCTAGAAAGCCCAAAATATAAGGAATCAAAATAGCAGGGGTAACTGGGGCGAACTTAACCGCAACATCCATGATTTAAATCCAGGAGACATGAGGATTTGAAGGGTCTAATTTTGTAATTAAAAAGAAGTAGAAAAGCTTCTCTGGGCTGCACAAGAGCGAACGTGCGTGGGTGTAGTTTTATACTTTATACAGTTCAGATTTTGGGTAGATATTTGCGTGTAACTAGAGTAAAACTATGTTTAAAATGTTTCGATACTAGTGCAGGTACCAGTACAGCACTTTTTAGATGTATTAATATAATTTTCTACAAAAGCCTTTTTAAAATTTAACAAATAAGCTCTTAAAAGATTTTTATAAGCAGCTATGAAAGAACTTAACCTACATAAATTCATCAAAAACAGCAACATATTTTACTTAAATTTAGGAAGCGTCTGAGCCTTAGATTAAAAGCGAAAAAGAAAAAACATCCAGGTTACTTGTCCTTAATTATTCTAGAAGTCGTGTCACACCTTCTTTAATTTATTCTCATGAAGGTTGTTGATGGACATTTCCTTCACATGTCCTTTTGCTAAAATTTCATTTGAACATTTTGAGCACTCATGTTTTTTGGGTTCTCATGTTTTGTCTGGCTCATCATTATCTCAGCAGTGTCCCGTTGTCTGCCTTACCTTCAGCAGTCTGGTTATCTTTTATCCCTCCGCCGATGGTCTGCATCACGTTATGTAACACGGGCAGCCCGCCAGCCAAGGGTTTTCCCTCTTCTCCTGCTAGATAAGGGATTATCCTCGTTGCCACTGGCTCCCCTTGGAAAACCCATTCCTATGCTTTATCTGGCTATCCCAGTTAGATGATGTAATAGTCTAGGGTCAGAAAACATCCTTCTGGGAAGATGCTCACGCTGATGTTGGCGTTTTGTGGAATATCTTGAGGTTTTGATGGGGAACGGCTGAAAAAGAGGAATGTCTACAGTAAGGAGATGATGGGCTATATGTGTATGTATTTCATTTTGCAGGTAAACAGGTAAAAATGGCGTCATTCTGTTTCCAGCTTCCCGAGGATTTGTTTTATTCCATCGTAAAAACGATTGTCAAGTAAATAGATAATCATGTTTAATCATTTTATCCGTGGCTTTGAATTTGTTTTATTCAGTGTTGTTCAAATGAATGGTAGTGAGAAAATTGTAATTCAAAACTAGCTAGAGTTTTTGTCATAATGCATAACAGTGGACCCTAATTTATTACTTTGAACATTAATCTAATTATTTTATTTGTTAATGTTCACAATCGTTCTTATGAAAGTTAACCCAAATTACAACAAAACATTATACAGCAACATGTCTGAAAATATCAAAAGTAATGTCCAGTTGTTCTGGATTATTACTGTCAACAGTTTCTGCTGAAGGAAGTCTCTTTGAAAATTGTTCAGTTATAGTGCCGCTGGTGTGGGAAACAAATTTGTTCTGAAAAATATTATTCTTTGTGTTGCTTTCCCACCACCGTCCACAAAGTAATTGATTCATGACAATTCATGAAAAATAAAGGACATTAGAATTCAAAGAACAACAACAAAAAAAAACATAAATGTCAGCAAACAAGTGGATTGATGGTGAAATGCAGAGGTAAACAATAAAAATTACACATGGAAAACAAAAACAAATGTTCAATTAACTTTTTGGAACATTTGCAAATAATAATTTAAACAAATAAAATTGAATTGTTTTTTGTTTCGTAGACTTTTTGAAGGAAAGTCTACCTTATCGGTTTAAGAATGTTCCAGTCAGGAAGCGCTCCACAGAGAACTATTCTCGTTATAGATTTTGTTTTGCTGACACGGCAACAACCAGATGACTCGTGCTCACTTTACTTTTATTATAACTAATACAAAACCAGTACAAAGAAGTGTAGTGTATTCAGATATTTCATATAATTATATTTTCTATAAATAACAGAAGATCATATTTAGTCCCCACAGTCAGCCATTATTGCTGCTGACGCATTTCTAGCAAGTTATTTTATTTTGAAAAGTATACTGCAACGGTGATTAAAAATTCTACATCTACGACATCTTTAAAACTACTACTGACATGAACCCAGAGCCCCCAGTGAGTTCCCAGGGCAGTTAGATAACGTTCAGTCTGGTCCAGTGCCTGGCTCAGCGTAGAGTTTTAAGTCACGCCACTGGATTTTTGTGTTTTGCTTTCAACACCAGCCAAGGACTTTTAAGATGTTAATTCCCTCTAATTGGAGAAATCTTATTCTCAACCTCAAGCAGGCCCCTTATGACGCGGTCATATGATCTGCAAGCATGACCCACACACACACCGCCTTTTGTACCCAAATCTTAATGCTCGATTAGTTTGATTTGAAGCGTTGCGTAAGGGTTAAAGTTAGGCATGGAGTTTTAGATAATTGAATAACTCTGACACACGTTGACATGTGGTAGTTTCTCTCAAACAAATGTTGCTAAAATCATGTTCAAAGACTTCCGGAGAAGTGACCACGGTCACAGCTGGCCTAAAATGTTAAGCAGTTGTGTAGATGGAACCGTTCGATCACCAGCTGGTTAGTCTCTCTTTCTCCTGCCACTACCTGTGGTTTCCTGATCACTTCTTCTAGGTCTGTGGAGGGAAAAGGAAGGACAGTACAAGAAGTACTGAATAATATGTCAAGAAAAATCAGTCTACGGGGTCTTTCACACCTACCTGTTTTGTCTGACTTTTCAGTTTGGTCCGAACCAAAATCACAGGTGTGAAACCTCCCTGGGACCACGGCCCGGACCAAACAGACGAAATTTGGTTTGACGAAAAGAGGTAGTCTCGGTCCGCATCAAACTGAACCATGGTTCGGTTCGTTTCTGGTGTGAAAGCATTTTTTGGATGGTTCGGACTTTCAGACTATTTCCAGGAAGTTTGGCGGTTGACGTGTAAATAGGAAATAAACAAATGCACGGGGAAATTCAATGAAATAAGGACACAGTTATAAGTCTCCCGTGACAAATTATCTTATCTTATACATCTTTGTCTAGCTGGTGAAGAAAGTGGAACATCCAGCAGTTAAAGAGCCAGATATGTTTCTCAGGAGGACCACACCAGAGCTAATAGGAGAGTGAATACATTCAGATGGATACAAACACAACTCAGGTGGGATGATAATGTTGCTCTGTGTCTGCTGGATGGGGAAGAAGGCAATTTGTGATGCAACTTTAAAAGACAGCAAAATGTGGTGACTTAGTGTCTCTCAGTTTGTTTTGATGTTTTATGTTGCTCAGTGGCTGAAATTTGACTAGCTGTAACATATTCTTATCTCTCCTCTCCTCAGCCATCATGTATGTGATGGGAGCACTGGGTCCAGCAGCTGGTTACCTACTGGGGGGAGTCCTCATCGGCTTTTACGTGGACCCCAAGACTGTTGTCAACATTGATCAAAGCGACCCCCGCTTCATCGGCAACTGGTGAGAACCTGTCAACCTGCTATGGTTCATTACCTTAGTTCGGAGATTATAGATGTGTTTTTACTTTTTAATTCAAAGGATAGAGTTATTCTTCATTATTTTATTACTATTGAAATCAAATCAATGAGCCATGCTGTTCCTTGACTACCATGAACATGTTTATTTCGACTCATTCACACAATTCACCAAATGTAGATTAATCCACCTCTGAATGTGGTCCCCAGCAAATTTATTCATTTACATTTATTCATTTAGCTGATGCTTTTATCCAAAGCAACTTACAATTGCTATACATGTCAGAGGTTGCACGCCTCAGGAGCCCACGTCTCTCACACCAAAGCGTCTTATCCATTGCGCCATCACAGCCCCACAAATGCACCATTTCCTCGCATTGGAATAACATTTGTTAAAATCTAAAAAAAATTTTTTTTTTTTTTTAGGATTTACATCTTCATCAGAAGCAATGGTGTTGGTGCTACAGAGTCACAGACAGTCCATTCAAGGACTCAAGGGATTTGTTGATAAAATGATCCTAAGAAATTATTCAATTTTGCACTAAACAAGCCTGATAATCTGACATGATGTCGCCTTCTCTTCACTTTTCAGTGCTTGGTAGTAGGGACAGCACTGAGGTTGGATACCAAGCCCTAATTGAAGCTAACTTTGGATTGAATTTTAGAATTTTGCCTAATGTTAAAATGACTATTTTTCCATTACTCAACTTGTAATGTCTTGGTGGCGGACGTCTGAAAACATCAGGGGGTAATACTATAACATGAATAGAGACATTCTCGTCCCCAAAAATGAGTAATGGGAGTCTTTAAGGGCAGAAAATGGCTTGTTCCTGCTCATTTCTGTGCTAAGTGACTGAAGCTGTATTACAGAGCATAAGACTGAATCAAGGGGGAAAAAACAACAATAAAGACAATTGATCACATTTGAGATTATACTGTGGGCAGGAAAAATGCAGCCCCACTTTCATTTTTTTCTAATAGTCACGTTTCGTCTACATATCTCCATCTGTAAATCTGTTGGCATGTATGAGATGCTGTTAGTCATCTATTTACAGCTCTCAGTGATGCCATCCTCTAACTGACAGCATAACCAGTGACTCACTAGCTAACAGCCATGGGCTTCCTGCATGAATTATAGGTGAAGATTGCAGGAAGAATATGAGTGTACCAGTGATTTTGCACAAGCCTGACTACAGTTTGTTTATTCATGTGCACAATAATGAGGCCCAGAGACTGTCCAGACTGACAGTCTTTGATAGCACGTAGCACAGACTAAAGTGTCTCATCCATGACTGTCTCGCTTAAATCCACATCCTCATGGCACTTTGGTAAACAGTTTTCCTGTATTTTTTTATATTTTATTCAAATCCTCCCTTGTCTGTCTAGGTGGAGCGGGTTCCTGCTGTGTGCCGTGGCCATGTTGCTGGTCATCTTCCCCATGTTCACCTTCCCCAAGAAGCTGCCACCCCGACACAAGAAGAAGAAGAGGAGGAAAAAGCTGAGCCTGGACGACCTGTCCAGCGACGACGACGTCCTCAAGGAGAAGAGCAACAACAAGAGCCAGACGGTCACCTCATCCATGGGCTTTGGAAAAGACTTCAGAGGTACTAGAAAATACAGCGACATGTCGGCGAGGGCTGCTGATGTCACTGAGGATGTCCCCTCTAAATGAAGGGTCTCCAAGAGTTGTGGGCCTTTTTGAAATATGGTCAATATCTTTCTTTCAACTTCAACGTGACCCAGAATGCATTTGGTAAAAGTAATATACTTCATTGTTGAAGATTTCTCTGTTAAAATATCGTCTTGTCTCGTTCTCGTTTACCCAATATCATGTTTCGTCTCGTGAGCGAACTCGCACCTCTACACCTGCTAGTGCTCTTAGCAGGTGGTCTGGATCTCAGGTGAAATCCCCACGCAATACTTTTGTGATCTTGTGTGGACTGTTGGAAGCAGAAAACGTCTTTACCACAAACAAAAAATAAAACCTTTCTCCTCGTCTGCCCTTGTTCTTCTTCTTCTTCTCTTTCAGACCTGCCCAAAGCAGCAGTGAGGATCCTCAGCAATGTGACCTTCTTGTTCGTCAGCCTGTCCTACACGGCAGAAAGCGCCATAGTCACCGCTTTCATCACCTTCATCCCCAAGTTCATTGAGTCTCAGTTTGGCATCCCGGCCTCCAGCGCCAGCATCTACACAGGTGAGCTGAAGTACACTCCACATTCTACTAAAGCAGTAAACCTGATCACCCTTACTGCCCTCTTTAGAGCTGATTCAAAAATTTTAATTATTTCTCATAAAACGCTCAAATTTGGGAGGAATTTAAGCATTAAACTGCTCACTGCCTTCTTTTCTGAACTCCTCTTCAATGTCTCTCAGCACTAACAGGATGCAGACAGACCAGAATATTCATACAACACCCAGGACTTTCATTTATGTCAGTTAAGTGCTGCCCTGCTGGAGCAGGAGAGGCTGTCGGCCCAGAGCTGCAAGCCAACACACATTAATAATAAAGAAACTGCTGGTCTTCAAATGAAGGGGGCACCTGGGACACAGAGCTGGAGTACTAAGTGCATCACACACGCACATTTAGAAACACACGGATACAAGCAGAAACACATACATACACTCTCAATCACATACTGAAGCATGCATGCTTAAACAGGCATATAGGCTAATACATAGCATAAATAAATGCAAAAATTTATATATCAAATATTTTAAATTGGTAATTGTGAGCTTTACGACCAGCTAATGTTGGCACGCTATTATTATAAAATGCTAAAAACCTGGCTACAGTTAGCACGCTAACATGCTATTGTTGGTATGGTGACATCGGGTTTTCTTTAAGCCGAATGTGAATGTAAACACGTGCCACACGTGACAATGTAGTGCTAAGGGTCGGGTTATTCTCTAAAACAAGCAGTTCATACTAAAGCCTGACTGATATGGGATTTTTAAGGCCAATACCGATTTTGATATTTGATAATAATGCTTGATGCAGATTGCTGTGTTTTGAGGTGGATTTGTTCGAAACACCCGTGTTGCAGATTTTGGTTTCGGAAAGTTGCAGAAATTGTCGGGGCAGCAGCTTAATCCTGACAAACCGAAATGTGCTGAAATAGCGGCCATACAGAGGATAGGCTCTGTACACCACACCACATATTTTATTAACTAAGCTAATTACGCGGTGAGTCAGCTACCAATATACACTCAGTTTTTATCTAGAGTACTGCAGAAAATCCTCTGTACCAAAGAATTATTAGCTATAGACCTCTTTTTAAAAAGACGGGACCCCTCAGACTACAAACATGGACAATAATAATCTTTGCTTTATGAACTTCTATACCATGAACATTTAATATTTGCTATCTTAAGACATCATCTTAGTGTAAAGGCCATGTGATTCAGGGGTGAGGCACCAGAAGACTATGACAGTCTTATTAAAGAAAAACTCACTTGTTTGTTGATGCAGTGATTATCCTACAGACCAGTTCATCTAAGTAGTTAAATGACCAACCGTAGAGTAGACTAGCATTGTGTCAAAGAAATCCTCAACCTCTGAGAGGAGTGTTTCTTAAAGATAGAGAGCCACTCGGAGCCGCCCCACTGCTGTAGCTGATAAGTTGTGAAACTGAGAGGAAAGTTTTCCTCTTTCAGTGATGGTGGCTATGTTGGTCTGCTATAGCTGTTGATAAGTATTTCCACAATTGGACATTTATGCTTCTCTTTAGGTTTGATGGATGTGTTTGCAGATACACGGAGGCTAAACCAATAAATATCTGCATTATTTCACTATTGTGAAACACAATTGTGTATTTGTGTGTATCTTTAACTGGCTAACCCTCAGTTGAAGTTTGTATGAGAATGAGGTAGCTTTCCTTTGGAGAAACTGATGCCTTCTCTAAAAAATAAGAATATGAAGCTCATGAGATTTCTGGAATTGTAGAGTTTTGACCGTCACACTGCTTGTTTTTTGGTTACTCATACATATTCTTTGCTTAATGCAGCTTTCATGAGTTAAATTTCAAAATAAGACCCTCAGCCTGTCTCATCTGACAAATCTGTCTCGTCTGATTGTCCTCTCTTTTCATTGGGTAAGCTTTAACCAGTCATTTAGTCAAGGAGTTCCTACATTTAATTTGGGTGTCTCAAAAAAAACCTGGAACTTGTCCTCCTGGAAAACATTTTGTCTCACAGAAACTATTTACATTACAAAAAACACCTTAACAGTCAGAAATCTCAAGCGCAGGCTTTAATTGGTTTGGAACCATTGTTTACAGACAATGACATTGTTAAAATGTTGTAAATGTCACCATCAAATGGAAGCTGTTGCATGCCATCACTCAGAGTACTGCATTGCACCAATTCACTACCTTTTTATCAGTTTACAGTTGAACATAAGTAGAAAAAAAGCAGTGAATCCAGTATCTTGCCTTTTGAAAATGTCACAGTAGAGTTTGCTCTGAGGGAAATTGTTTGACTAGCCTAGATGGTGTATTAGCAAAGCCAGTGGAACTCCCATCCAAACCACTGATAATGGTCGTAAACACTGATTTGCACAGGACAGAATGCAACGCTATTTAACACCTACTGAAAAGACTCTACTCTGCCTGTGTTTGAGGCCTCACTCCCTCCGGGGCCACCCACACTAAAAATGTATGCTGTCATGGTAAAGCAAGGCTGCCCGTAGGAGGCCCTTTATTTAGGATTTGTCTTGACATTGAAGAGATGGTGAAGGCTGCAAAGACTACAGTTACACAATGTGCAGCTGGTGATAACATTTGTAAAAGTGGAACTTGGAATTAAACCCATAACTTATAAAATCTACCCGTCTTACCAAACAAGGTCCAGTTTGCTGCAGATTTTATATCAGTGAGGCTTGATTTAAATATGAGAAATATTTCATACACCTGTGTATGTGACATTGTCAACAATAGAAAGAAATTGTCTCTTTAAATCTGTGTTAACTAAATGCAAAACTGAAAACACAAGTACCATCATCTAGTAATTATGGCTCACATTTTAGTATACCATTTCCTATTTACACCTCCAGCAGACTAAGAGAAACATGTTATTTATTCTTTTCCTTTTTAGCTTTCCTTTTAACTCCTGAGAAAAATATCTGTCTCTTTAATTGCTAGTTGTTCCACCAGTTTGTCACTTTGTCCGTCTGCTTTTTGGTGCTGTCCGCTGGGTTTATCAGAGCTTGATTCCTGAAAATTGCTGCCTGCTGCTGAAAAATAACGCAAAACCAAAACTCTGAGCTAAAAAAGCTGAAGAAGTCCATAGAGCTGCAGAGTTGGGGAAAGTGGATTTCTGTGGATTCAAGTCATTTTATTCATTGTTAAAAAATAAAATAGTAAACTGAACGAACATTCTCAGTTTGTCTGTCTCATGTCTACACCACCCTGTTAGTAATAGCTTGCTAGACTGCAAGATGCTTTAAATAAAAACAGTTTGTTAGTTCACAAAGCACGAATGAATCAGAGTTCTCTGAATTTCTAATGTATGTGCCTTTCTTTTACCCCCCCTCCCCCCTCCGCCCCCAGGTGTGATTATCGTGCCCAGCGCCGGCGTGGGCATCGTCCTGGGCGGCTACATTATTAAGAAGCTGAAGCTAGGAGCTCGCGAGTCAGCCAAGCTGGCCATGATCTGCAGCGGCGTCTCTCTTCTCTGCTTCTCCACGCTGTTCATCGTGGGCTGCGACAGCATCAACCTGGGAGGAATCAACATCCCCTACACCACAGGGTGAGGAGCTTGGAGGTGGGGTGGGTGAAATTTAAGCAAGTGGTTGGGTAGTCATGCATCACTGCTGAGGAATAGAACCACGTCACTGCAGTGTTGAGGTGTCTAATCTGAATTGAATTTACATTGCGTGTCGAATGGTTCATTTGAGTTTCCACAGTTATGCAAAACACACTCAAAGGGTAAAGGACAGAAGGAAGGTAGAGATAAAGACAGAGAGAACAAGCAGACAGGGATAAAAGATAAACAGAACGATACACGGGGAAGGAAGAGTAAAAAAAAACACCCACAGAGACTAACAGAATTATGAAAGAGGCTGAAAGAAAGAAGCCTTGGTGTCCATTGTAATGTCATCTCAAAACATAAATAGTCTGTTTCTGTCTCTACTTTGTCGGCCTTCTTGTCTGTCTTTGTCTAAGCCAGTTAAACACACTCCTGCTGTAACCTGATGGATATCCTCTCTCAAATCCCTAAACAAAGGCAACGTCTTCTCCAACTGAATAGGGCCGGGTTTCTAGATTCTAGTGTATTGATATGTGTTCTTAGTCTTGTTTGTGTCGTATAAACGTTTAAAAGACCTTGTGAGCTAAATGCTGGCCGTTTGAAAAGTGGTTAGCTGCCATTAAACATGCTGTAATCTTTACATTTCCTTCTGGGATTCTGCTGTGTAAGTAAGATCTTTTACTATACTCCCCTCAAATCAAGCTTTGTGCACTTTGTATTAAGGCTGGTTACTTTATCTATTTAGCCAAGGATGCAGCAACACAACAGGAAACACAGTTTTTCACTTCAAGTTCAGCACAGCACATGGAAATAGATGCAGACAGTAATAAGAGGTCACTGTTGTCACCAGCTGCAGTCAGAGAGCTAAATATTTATACAGTAGAAATAGAGAAATATTTTAGGACTTCAACTAAAAATTCTTTTCATTAAAAAAATAATAAATTGTCTTATCATGTTTTCTCTAACTGTAGTGACAGCACAAAAGCAGCAAACCCTCACATCTGGAACCAGAGACACCAGAGTGTTTTTTCAACACTTGAGAAATTGGTTGTTATCTTATTCAATTTATTTGCCAGCTATATAAAGTTTAGTATTTTACCACAAAATATTGTTTTAAATTGTTTCAGGGTGTCATCGGGGTCTTAAAAAGTCTTAAAAGGTGATAAATCAATTTTGAGAAAATTAAGGCCATAAAAAGTATTATAAAGTCTTAATCACCATTTAACAAGGTTTTAAATTTTGAAGATATTTTTTTCAATGTGAAAATCCTGTTTGTTGTTTGTTTTGCTAAAAATGTATGTGAACGTATTTATTTATAATGTATAGCCAAAAATACTAGACAGCAGAGATTTGTTCTCGTTAGGCGCAGGGATCTACCGTGCGCCTATTTCACTCTTAAAAGCTCCAAAATAGATCCGTGCGAACCGGAAAAAGATTTACGAGTACAACCGACCGTAATCTCCCACCCCGCCGGAACCGCAATGCTGATCGCCCAAAACATAGTTGATGTGGCGATCAGGAGTATCGGGATTAACCCGGTTGGCCGGTCGCTCTGCGGCTGGTTGAACAGCCCCGTTCCTGAAAAAAACAAGAGCGAGATGCGCCGCCAGCAGCAAAATCGGTAAGACAGACAACAGGGAAAATTCAAGGAGTGTGTGCTATTTAGCTAAATCGGTGCCTTTTATTAAAACACATAATGCTCTCCTCACTGTCACTTTTTGTGAACAGATCAATCACAGCCTGGATAGAGCAGGATTTTAAAACAGTTTGATGCGAGGCCTGCCCAAAATCGAGGTTGGAGACTATCATGTAGCCTAGGGCATTTTTCTTGCACAAAGTTAATGAATAAAAAACAACCCCAAATTGAAACAGCTGTAATTTGAATTAATATTATACTAGTGGTAAGTTATATACTATTATATGAAATTATATTGAATATAGTAACATAATGAATGTATTAATATCAGACTTAAAGTTTACTGTTACATTAACAGCATCCTTTTTATTTGAATGTTTTATTATACTAATCCAGTCATTTTGACTAGTTCCTCCTCCAGGTTGTGCCTGTGCTACACCGCCTACACTACTTCATCACTCACTTTATTGTCTTCATCTTTGTTCCCTCCTGGCCTGTTTGAATTTTGTTGTATTGATCAAGTGGCTGATTAAAGTCATCACACATATCATTGCAGGCAATTTCACATTATCTAGTTTAAACCAACTAAACACAAAATTAGACTGTTTCACATGTACATAAACGTCATAGCTTTTGTAGGCAGCTGGTTTTCACAGGAAATCTGACCAGTCCTTTACATAGAAAACAGTTGACTCATACAGGCTGTTGAGGCAACAGAGAAAGTTGGTGAATGACTCAAATTTTAGGTACCGTTTCCACTTGATGATGTATAGGCAATAAATACGTTATTCCTTTTTAAAACTCAAAAATGTCCCTTTTAAAGGTGTGTGGCTGTTTTAATCGGTTAGCTCAAAGCGGCGCGGCAGTCTAAGAATGTCTTGAGAAGGTCTTAAAAAGGTATAGAATTTTACTTCACGATTCCTGTGTACACCCTGTTGTTTATTAGGAGTTCTCTCGGCCTGTAATCTTTTGCAACACATCCTGCCATGAGTAGAACGAGGAATCCAGTTCAACAGCTATGTTCTTGTAACAGGTTCAGAGGTGAAACCGTTAGTTAGTTAATTGATTACTGACAATTTATTGGCAACTGTTTTGATAATTTGATTATTGGTTCAGTCATTTTGGCAAATTACCAAACCTTTGCTGCTCAGATTGGTCATATATGATGTTTAAATGAACATTTTTGGGGGTTCAGTTGAACAACACAAGCATTTTGAAGAGGTCACCTTTCCAGCATGCGTATTACACAGGCGTGTCTTAGGCTGGCCACAATAAAAGGCCACTTGAAAAGTTTTATGGGCATATTACATTTTATTGACAAAATGACTAATTCACTGGTTCTCAACCTTTTTTGGGCCAACGCCCCCCTATCCACTATCCAGATCCCTTACCGCCCCCCATCAATAAAGATGTTGACTATTTGCCCTGAATATATTTAGATTTTTTTATTGTTACTATTGTTATTAAAAACATGGAAAAGGTAACAAAAAAGCAACGTGAAAAGTAATTATATTTAACTAATAAGTGAATGTTCCTCCCAGGAACTGTGTTTTTTCTGTGTCCCAGAACTGAATTCATAATATTTTACTTCATGCCCTGTACTGCATTATGTTACTGATTCGCTGGAAGTACCCCTCGCCGTCTGACAGACCAAACTGAATGAGAACGAAACTAACCGACAACACCTGGGATCACACAGAAAGCTCACAAATCGTTCCACACAGCTTAACTTCAGCACCTCTGGAAAAAGTGCTGCTAACAGTCCCCAACAGAGCGAGACAGGGCTTCAGTTTTTAATTTATAGCCGACTGAAGCTACCTATATGTCCGCTTTGGCACAAACTGTCTGCAACTCACAGCGCGACGTCACTCGCTGGTGTAGCTCGCAGTGAAGTTGCTTTCAGGGAAAGTCCGACAGCGGAAAATCCCTCTTGTAACCACTGCGATACCAAGATGTTCACGGTGTATTCCTCAGAGAAATAAACACTTTCCCACCTAGAAAGAGAGCGTCGGTTGGGTAAAATTTTAGAGATGATACTCTGACTCCCGTTCCCATGAAGGCAGCACGAAGCTGCACCACAAGTAGCTGAAGGAGAAAAAATGCACAGTCTCGTCCAGTCGCAGTGGACTAAACTGGCAGGTTTTAATGTTGCAGACCACAATTTTTTGCAAGTAGTTCAAAGTTTAAACTCGTATTGTTGTGAATCTGAAGTGTAAACTCACCTTAGAAATTCCAACCAACAAACGCCCCCCAAAAGCAGCTCAGCACCCCCCTTTCTAAAATATTGCTTCCAGCGCCCCGCATCGTCCTCGGAACGCCCCCGTTGAGAAACACTGGACTAATTGATTAATCAAGAAAGAATAGAATAACAATGAGAGTACCAAAAAATGGATTACTGCTGAAAATAGTACCCATCCAAATGACTATTTCCTCCAGTCTGAGAGCTGCTGAGAGCCACGCCTAGAGACTTTCGATGGCAAAAACAAATGCTGTTGTCATCCTTGTAACATAAAATGATCTGACTAGCGTACATATTGTGCGCTTACATGCCAGATGTAAAGCAAACATAATCAAATCCTTTGGTACGGAAAAATCAATTACATTTGTCCACACTCTTGCCACAAACTTCTATAATGTGCATGTTTTGGTCACGTTTCACTGTCACAAATTTTGCCAGAACAGAAAAGGAAAAAAAGTCAACTACAGTTGAACTGCAATTGACTTTTGGCATAAATACACCAAAGCAGCTCTGATCATGATCATCCACTAACATCTGCTGATTGTGGTTGGCCGGTTTTTCTGTGACAGCCAGACACCAGGCTGCATTGGCTGGTGCCATGCAAAGACAGGCGCTATCAAATGTTGATGCTCACAAATGTACCCATCTGTGGTTTTTAATGTTTTTGTTAGTTCTTCTGGCACATATGCCATAAGATGTCTAAAAGTAGACAGTGTTTTTTAATACTTTAGCCATCTTAATCACCTCCTTTGGGGTCACTCCTGTCAGGTCTCATTGATTCCAGGAATACACAGGGTCTTGGAAAGCTTTCACTTATATTAGAGACAGTCATTAGCTGACTGCAGTGTGGTCTCTCCCGTATTAAATAATTTCCCGGTGTGACAGCGTCAGCGGTAATTTTTATCACCCCATCTGTGGCTGAGTTCAGGGAGGAAGCAAGTGTTCAGATCGGTGCGTGATAACAAATAGCAAGTCAGTAAACGGAGGCGTTGTCTTTGGGACGGAGCGTCCCTGAGAGCGATTACATGGCAACGCTGGAAAACGTCCAAGGACAGCTTGAAAGAGAGGATCTTTGGCTGACCGCCCCTCTTTTTTTTTCCTCTCTCATGTTGTCAGTTGGTCCTTCTTGCCCTACTCTGTTCATCTTTGGTTCTGTTTCCTTAATGCTCTTTTGTTGTCTTTTTAATTTTTCAATTCTTTCCTTTTGATATCGTAGATATTTAAAAGTGCAAAGCCTAAACAACTGCTGCATATTTTCTCTCTCCAGACCGACCCTCACTATGACCCAGAGGAACCTGACCGGAGGTTGTAATGTGAACTGCGGCTGTAAAATCCACGAGTACGCTCCAGTCTGCGGCTCTGATGGCATCACATACTTCAACCCCTGCCTTGCCGGCTGCAGCAGCGTGGGCAACGACAGCACCGGGGTAAGAGGAAGCCAGAACTTCCAGGCCTGAAAAGTGCAGCCAATGCGAAGTGGTTTAAATCTGGGTTCTTTCTAACAGCCAGCAGGGGGCGACTTCACTGGTTGCAAAAAGAAGTGCGATTTTATAGAAGTGACACAGAAAATGACCCTAATTCTCACTTAATTTATTACCTCAGTAAACACTTTCCTAACAGGTTTATGGTCTCAGTCGCTAGTTTCAAGTCTTCTTCAACACAGCGTGATGTTCATTTAGTAAATTATGGTCCCGTTTAGAGGAACATAAATGATAAAGCAGCTTTTGCTTTTGTGTATGGCGACCTTGCAATTGACAAGTTGCTACCACGGTGACCTGCCAGGCGTAGTAATGGGTATCCCTTCCAAGGTCCACCCTCTTGCCCAAATATGGTCACTTATGGTCCCCCAAAAAAAAACAGGATAGCAAAGGACAGAATACCAAACTTTAGGCTTCAAATCAGCTTTCCACAAGCCAACGAGTGATGTCACAGTGACAACAGCGTCTTCTTTTGTACAGTCTGCATTTAAGAGACAGATACAGTGGATAGCTGGGACAGGGTGATGCCGTTGCACAGCTACGATTTAAGTCCCCTTATTCAAATATCAAGCTGTTACACATCTAACATTTCTGTTCTGGTCTACAAACTAGGAAGAAGCTATGAAAATAATTTTGTTTGTAGAAGTCAAAGTGCCTAAAACTCTATACATATCCCTAACTACCATCCAGATTCGTAACTACTCAGACTGCGCCTGCGTCCAGAGCCGGCAGGTCATCACGCCGTCGTCCAGCGGACAGGGCAGCAACCAGCTGCAGCTCGTCATCGTCAAGACCTACCTGAACGAGAATGGCTATGCCGTGTCAGGGAAGTGCGACCGCACCTGCAGCACCCTCATACCCTTCCTCATCTTCCTCTTCATCGTCACGCTCATCACTGCCTGCGCCCAGCCCTCCGCCATCATCGTCACCCTCAGGTATGACCAGTTTGTTTTACACTCATTGTTAAGGTTAGCGGGATATTATGGGCTGACATTTTTCTAGAGAATCCATATCTGAGCAATACTCATCAAAAGTAATCATGGCATGATGATTGTTTGCCAGCAGGATGATCTTCTCTCTTCATTTTTATAAAGGTCTGACTATAAAGCTTTTAAATATTGCCTTATAATCCCAATTAGTTATGGTTTGTCTTCATTATGGTCTGTCTTTAAATATAAAGATTTTTATTTCTCTTCTTGTTTAGCAGCAAAATAAAACATATTATCATTTATAAAGTCTTCAACTAAATTCTTCCTCATCACTAAACCCCTGTCCAAGCTGTCCAAAACATGTCTGAAATGGTTGGTTTTAAGAGGTTTTTTATTTTTTATTTTTATAATTTAAGAATTAAATTTAATCACATTAGACTTAATGTTCTGTTACCTGCAAGGTTGTTTTAATTTAATAGTTCAACTAAAGCTTTGAAGTTCTGTGGCAGATAACCAAGCATGACCATCTCTTCTGACTCATGTTTTTGGTTTTTAAGATGTAGAAAGAAGAAGTACAGATTGCTGGACATAATTCATAATCTTATACGTATTATCACTTACAGTTAAAGGGAGTATGATATAAATCTTTTGACAAAAGGGCCCTTTTTTTCATAGGCTGCAATTTTGACTCATTTTTATGAACAACCATGTAATATTTAATGTGGTTTTGTATAATTTGGTTCACATCATCCTCTGTTATAACTATGTTCCTCATTCTCTTTTTCTGTGTGGTTTTGTGTGTTTCAGGTCTGTAGCTGAGCAGGAAAGGCCGTTTGCTCTGGGCATGCAGTTTGTTCTCCTCAGGACTCTCGGTGAGTAGACAAAAAGCTGTCACCATGTGGGGGGGGGGATACACTGAACAAAATTTTAAATGCAACACATTTGTTTTTGCCCTCATTCATCGTGAGCTGAACTCAAAGATCTAAGGCTTTCTTTATGTACACAGAAGGCATATTTAGCTCAAATATTGCGCACAGATCTGTCAAAATCTGTGTCAGTGAGCCCTTCTCCTTTGCCGAAATAATCCATCCACCGTGGCATATCAAGATGCTGATCAGACAGCATGGGTATTGCACAGGTGTCCCTTAGGCTGGCCACAATAAAAGGCCATTTGAAAATGTGCAGTTCCATCACACAGCAAAATGCGTGCAGTTGGCATGCTGACTGCAGGAATGTCCACCAGAGCTGTGAATTGAATGTTCATTTCTCTACCATAAGCAGTCTCCAAAGGCATTTCAGAGAATTTGGAAGTATAACCAACTGGCCTCACGTGTAACCACACCAGCCCAGGACCACCACATACTGAGACCAGCCACTCGGACAGCTGCTGCAACAATCAGTTTGCACAACCAAAGAATTTCTGCAGAAACTGTCAGGAACCGTCTCAGGGAAGCTCATCTGCATGTCGTCATCCTCATCGGGGTCTCAACTTGACAGCAACTTGGCACTGCTATTGAAGAGGAGTAGACCAACATTCCACAGGCCACAATCAACAACCTGATCAACTCTATGCAAAGGAATTCTGCTGCACTGCGTGAGGCAAATGGTGGTCACACAGATACTGGTTTCTGCAAACTGCACATTTTGGAGTGGGCATTTATTGTTGCCAGCCTAAGGAACACCTGTGCAATCCCCATGCTGTCTTATCAGCATCTTGATATGCTACACCTGTGAGGTGGATGGATTATCTCGGCAAAGGAGAAGTGCTGACTGACACAGATTTTGACAGATTTGTGAACAATATTTGAGAGAAATAGGTCTTTTGTGCACATAGAGAAAGTCTTAGATCTTTAAGTTCAGCTCATGATGAATGGGGACAAAAACAAAAGTGTAAGAATTTTGTTCAGTGTATATTGACATGAGAAAAAGACTGAATGAAAAGGTTGAATATCAGCAGTGTTCTTTGAAGATTCAGTGCAGCTGGACAGAGGATGAGAGCGTCAGCTAAATGCATTGATTGTAAATGTGCTGCACATTCTGTAACTGCTGACCGAGGGGCTGATTTAGCGATGGAGAAACAAGATGCTGTCTTTTAATGCCTCAACATCTATAAGGACTATGGGGGTAAATTGGATTTGATACACTGGATGCCCAGAAAGCTGCTGTCAGTATAAATCAGTCAGAGAACAGATACAATCTGGGGGTGTGGAGTTTTAAAGATATGTGCATTAACCAGGCTGAGAGGGAAATAAAAGCCGCTTTGCATGATGGTAATTGCAGGATTCTGTGTTTTTGGCGCCAGAATAGGATATCTCATCATTTTGATTTTCATCAGTTTCTCACAAACAAGTTTGATTAAAAACAAACAGGGTTTGGATTTATAGTTCAGATTTTCTTAGTGTGATTAAATTCCATGGTGATTTCTCTGCTCATGAGTTTTCTCTTTTATCTCTCTCTCTCTGTTTCTCTTGTTTGTCCTCTCCTTTACCTTTCATCTCTCTGCACTTCCCCTCACCATTTACCATCTCTCGTCTTTTCCCTCCACTCTTCTTCGTGACTTTCCTTTCATACTGTATCTTCCCTCCCGTCTGTTTTCTGTCTCTGGCCTGTCTGTCCCCTTTTCTTGCCGCTTTGCCTCCTTTCTCGCCTCCTCTTCCTCTGTGATGTTTTCCTTTTCTCCCATCTTTTCCCTCTCTTCCCCACTCAGCCTACATCCCGACACCCATTTACTTCGGCGCCGTCATCGACACCACCTGCATGTTGTGGCAGCAGGACTGCGGCGTCCACGGCTCCTGCTGGGAGTACGATGTCACCTCTCTGCGCTTTGTCTACTTTGGCCTCGCCGCCAGCCTCAAGTTCCTCGGCTTCTTCTTCATCTTCCTCACCTGGTACTCCATCAAGTACAAGGAGGAGCGGGTGGAGCGCTGGCTCAAGCGCCATCTGTCGCCCGTTGACACTGTGGGCAACCTCGTCTGTCACCCGGGCGGCCACAAGGGCCATGCCCGCACCCGCTCCTGTCCCGTCAACATTCCCCGAACCGACCCCAGCTCTCTGCCCTCTCACGCTCCTCTCCGTGCCGGCGCCCTCAACCGTGGTGTCAGCACCCAAAGTTGCCCAGGCAACGAGCTTAAAGCAATAACACCCACCCCTGCGGCCACGCCGTCAACTGCGGCGCCGCCTCCCCCTACATCAGCCCGCTCGCTGGAACACGTGTCAGTCAGAGTCTGAGTTTCAGAACGGGGTGGTCGAAGAGGCAGGTCACAACCACTGACATCTCTTTTATTCTGAAATCCAGTCAGCTGGATTTCAGCTGCACCAATCACCACGTGGAGGTCCTGCTCTCATCTCATCTCATCTCATCTCATAAACACTCAGAGTGGCTTTTAAGTTTTATCTGCATCACCCCTGTGGGTCAGAAACCATCAATTGGAGGTCCTGATTTATTCTGGACCTCCAGATCTGTGGTCAAAGGATGACAAGAATAATTTAGGGACCAACCAGCAAACCTTCCTCTGACACAAAAAATCTGTTTGGTTGGGGAAAATATTGAAAGCAGCCGGGTGTTTTCTTTGTGATGTACTAACCGGTACAGCAAGTGGACAAAGGCTTAGCTTCCCCTCGTTGGATGGAGGAGAGTTCATCGCTCATAAACCCCACCTGACCCCCCCCTCCCCTCCTCCCCCACCTCGGCAAAATGTGCCTTCTGTCACCATGGTCCTCACATGTACAGTATATGTGCAAACACACTGGACGTCCCTCAGACTGTGGTTAACCTGTAGAAATAAGTCACCTGAACAGATACCTCAGCCTCGCCCATCCTTCTGCTTCAACTGGCATCTGTGTGCTGCTTCTTCATTTGTGATTTTATTTTTTCAGCATAATGCGATCGACCTTTGTTTTCCGGACACTGCATATCAGCGCTCTCACGGAACAAAAAAAAAAAAAAAACCCTATGGAAATGTGATATACTGCAAATAAGTGTTAAGAACTGGAAACCGATGGCATGGTGCTATTTGAAAAACATTGTTTAGCGTCCATTTTTTTTGCTCTTTTTGGTTGTTTTTTTTAGGGTTAAAAACATTTGAAAAGAACCCAACTGGACAACAGGTCACTGGGCTAAGCAGCTTGGCACGCACAGAATGCATTCCTGTCCAATGCAAAGCCTTTTGTTGCTCCCCTGACACAATGACACGTACCGCTGGAAGTCGGATTGTTTGGCTTTTGCCAGCTCCATACAATGCATCCATACATCCGAGCCGTTTCCCTCCTGACTGCCACCCTGTTTAGTGGTTTAACCTAAAAAGAACAGGATCTGCATTTTCCATCTGACCACATTCCTGGCTGGACGAGTCACCGGGGTCCTCCACGGGTCCGGAAGATTTTGGAAAGGAAAAACAACTGGGATAGTGCCCTGGCCTTCTTGACAGACTGTATTTCTTACTACTTACCAGGCTCAATGAGAGATCCAGCCAATCATTTACCAACAGTAACGCCAACATTTGTACTGAACATGTAGGTAGACAAGTAGTCGACCACGTAGAGGTCATAGTGTAGTCGTCTTTTCTTCATCAACTCTGGAAATGAAGTTGAATGGATCCTGGATTGTTCTGCGAAATGTTCGTTCGTTGTTAAACCGTAGTCCCAGTGATTTATGGATAATGACCTTCTTGTCTGAAAGAATAGCACTTGCAGTTTAGGGTTCCACACCAGATAACTGTTTGCATACATGCAGAAGTTTCCAGGTTGTGAAAAGTTTAGAAATTTAGCACAATCACTGGGAAAGTACAGAGAAGGCAACTGGTCACTGAGCTGTAGCTAATGATTGTTTTCCTCATCTATTAATGGACCGATTCTTCTTTGAAACTAATCAATTTATTGCCCATCATAATTTCTCTGAGCCTAAGGTGACATCCAAATCAAACATACAAAAGAGATGCTCACATTTGAGAAGCTGGAACTATTAAATGTTTAATGTTATGTTTGATAAATCACTTAAACGTTTAGTCACTTGTGTGACAAAATGTTGATTAAATTTCTGTCGGTTGCCTAATCGTTTGAGCAACACAGCAGTCCCCAAACAACTTGACAATTAAAAATTGGATGATTTGTTGAAGTCATGTCACCACACAGGCAGATCTTTTTCACTTATTTTAAGTAAATGAGATGTCTGGGACTCAATAACAGACAAACAGGACCAGATTAGATGAGCAGTCTGGCATTTTGAAGAGGAGAAATGTACTTAAAGAAAGCAGGGCGAAATTATGCGTTTTAGTTTTCAGTTGTTTCAGTCGACCACATTTAAATCTTATTCTAAAGTCAGTTAGTTGGTGAAATAGTGAAAGTTATTAGCATCCAAGCAAAGAAATGCCATAATTGTAATTTTAAAAGCAACTGAATACCAAACTGTGAAGTGGAAGCACTGGTGAGTACTTAACTTTGCCACTGAATTTACAGCACTGAAACATTTTAGTAGAAAACTGTCTATTTGAATTAACGTGGTTTGATTTCACCCTCTTTAAGATTTCAAAAACGTTTTTTTCACACGGTGCGATTTAAGCTTTTATTTTAACCGGCCCGGATGTTCATTGTTAAAAAATGTTATGTTGAATTTCAGTGTCCTAATTTGAGTTTAATCTAATATTAACCTTAATCCAAACAAATCAAAAACACTAGTTAAAATTTATATTTTTGAGTATTTTTTGAAACCTAAAACAAATAAAGACAAAAAATATATTGCTCTTGAAATTGCACCAGTGTTCACTAATGGTTCCATTTCACAGTTAGATAAATAGATTACTCATAAAAATCGAATTATTATGGCGATAATTTGCTTCCACTGTGGTTGTTAGGGTTAGAAACTCACGTGACATTTTAAAGGGTTAGTCCAAGGCATTTCTGAGCTGTAAGAACTGGAGTAACACAGTATGCATTTTTTAAAAAGTCTAAGCAGTATTATTTCTTAATAATCCACTTACTTCCTAAAAGAGCAGCCTGCTTGCTCATGACAGGCAGTGTTGCAGCAGAAACCCTCCCCTTCCCCCATCTTCAGACCGTAATGAATTAACGAATTAACACTGTTTTCGGGACGGTCTGCAGCCTGCAGAGGTTCAGTGTTACATGTACATAAAACAAGGCAGTGTTGTTGGACGGGCAGTAGCTGTCCTCTCGAGGACACCTGCTGGCTAGGTATGGAACAGCATGTAGAGACAGGAAGCCAGTTTCTCCACAAACATGTCCCAGACTAGTGCAAGAGAAAGGACATATTTGTGATAGGTTTTGGTGAGACGAATAAAGCAAAACAGTATGTTAACTTGAAAAAGTGTTGCTGGGTTAGAAACAACTTTTATATTATGCAGTCAGTATTTTTACATTTGAGACTTTAGCGCTGCACTATTTTCATTATGAATTCATCTTATTTTCTGGATTAATAGTTAATAGTTTTGTGTTTAAAATTAAGGAAACAGTTTCGGTCCAACCATTAGCCAAATGTATTCAATTCACAATCATAGATGAATAAAAAAAAAAAGTCAGCAACCTAGAACCAGAACCTAGAACTATACTTAAATTCCCCATCTTGCATTTGTAAGCAATATAGATGTATAGGAGCTGTTATAGAAACAAATGTCATAAACATTTATTCAATGTTTATACAGTGCTTAAAACGCTAAATCATACTATTTAATGTTACCAATACCTTAGTAAAATGTTTTCAATAATGTAATTTGAGGAATACAAACGTGCCAAACTTCTACTTATTAATGTTGTTGTAACACTGACGCTGCAACTTACAATTATTTTCATTATTATTATTATTAATATGGCAGTTGTTTTCTTGATTAATCAAATAATCGTTTGTGTACAAATTGTCATAAAATATTGAAACATGTCCGTCATCTCAGTTTTTTGTTTTTTTTTTGTTTGACTAACAATCCAAAACTCAAAAATATTAAATTCACTGTCACGCAAGATAAAGGAAATCAGGCAATCTTCAAACTGGCATTGGTAATTTTATGGGTTATGCTTACAAGTAAAATTAGATTTGATTCCTGATTTAGTTATCTGAAGGAGTTAAAATCAGACTAATTGATGCCATCATTTGATACTAACTGTACATAATTATTTATAATTAATTAATCTTGTAATTGGATGTTAACGCCAAAACTCCTTGGCACCAAAAGCTGGGCCAAAAATCTACTTTACTGTGCAGCAGACAGAAGAGTCCTTCAGGTTTTCAGGAAGTGACTTCAAGTGCTGTCAAATGACCTGCCAGAAGAAAAAAAGTCTCAAATGTAAAAACCAATTATAACAGAGACACAAACTGGAGCTGATGTTTTGATGGATTTCAAGGCTTTTAATTAAGCTAAAATCTGGTTAAGAGAGGGGTTTATTTGTGGTATGTAAATGAACTTTCAAGATTACAAGGGGGGNGGACAGAAATCACAAATAGCCGGTCTGTCGGACACACTGTAGAAGAGAGAAGTCTGAGGGACACAGAAGGAGGGAATGTGTCTGTGATCATCCTACACCTGCCAAAAAGCAATGAAGAAGAAAACTTGACGCATGGTTTCAGCACTCCCCACAGTAGAGACAGTAGACTAGAGTAGAAACACACAAAAACATTCCGTTTACATGTAAAGCGAGAACAACAAATCACAACCCAATCCAGTGTGGATCTGTGTAGAGTTAGTAGAGCACCGAGATACTCGTCCGCCCGCCCACGTTCTTTTTCTCTGTGCCTACGTTTCAAACTTTTGATCTGCTGTTTCACTTTGTGTATGTGACGCTCTGGTTCAGCTGGTGTCGCTGAGAGGATGAAATGCTGAGTCCACCTTCCTGATGAGCTTCTTCAAAATTTTTGGGTTTCTACTGATTTCATAAAATAACAAGAGCTGCTTTAATAGGTTTTGGTTCCTGTATTCTTAAATTTGTTGCTCAATATATATTTTAATATATATATATATATAAAACTCTGGCTAGCTTTGCTATCAGACTCATGCAAGACTGCTGATGAATGAGGATCCAAAGACAATCGCTGGCCCGAGCTCTGCACCTTTAAAATCTGGCAGCTGTATGCGGGCCAGTCACTTCATTCACATTTACTCCTGCAGTGTCAGAATATCCCACTATTTCATTTCATATTTTACTTCTTTTTTTTTCTTCACCAATCCAAATGTTTTTTTTACGGACCTGCTAGACTAATGTCCGGATTTCCCCTCACACTCATATATTTATATTTATTTTTTCTCATTTGTCTAAAAAATATTTTTGTCTAATTAATTGAGCAGAAATGAAGCTGAAAAATTGCAGGGTTTAAACAGATTTAAAGGCTCAAAGTATCCTGAAACTCAGGACACATAGTTTTAAGTATTATCGCCATGAATGAATGCAAGGGGAAAAAATTGCAGTTATGAGATTTGAAGTCACGCTGGTGGTCTCAGTATTTCATCTTCACATTGATTTTCTCTGAATCCACAGACACCAGCTTCAGGATTTTAATGCGTCACTAGTTTTTAATCCTCCTGCTCCTTTCACCTCTCCTTTGAGAGAAAGGAGCCGTTACCTCCATGTGTTGTGCAAGTCGTTTCATGTAGTGACGTGGATCTGGATCTGGATCTGCCCCTAAAGGCAGATGTAGGTTAGAATATTCTAAGTTTACGTTCTTCTTTTTATCAGTATTGTATTTATTTCAAAAGGACATTTTGACTGACTGAAAGGCTACACTGATGAGGCTAAATATAGATTTGTGGACACACTGTTTACAAATGCCTTGGATACTTGACTTATGTCAATAAAAATGTGAAAAAATAATAAAACAGTATTACAGAAACTGCTGGTTTGTGGGTTTAATTCAACATACAAAAGTTGATGTGTGGCTTTCTGGTAGTTTAACCCAAAGTGAGTATGGAATCTTCAAAGCTAAAAGATTAGCTCACTGTGAAACTGAAACACCACTGTGGACCCTAAAATTGAATTTAAAAAGCCAAGTCCCAGTTAGACACCTGTCCCCTTCACTGCCCTGGTGTGGCTACGTGTTCTGACCATAGGTTCTGACAGACAACACAGGTCTCAATTAAGACGCCTGGTCTGACGCAACGTTGCACACCCAGTTTCAAGGAAACAGGTTCAGAAATTGTAGCAAAGTCGTCCCCCAGTCTGGTTTTTATAGATGTTCACCTGCTGGAGCTACTTCCAAGCTGCTTATATCGCATCTACAAATATAAATGCTTAAAGGAGACCTATAATGTTTTTCCATATTTTATGACTTCTTTACAATGTTACAGTGTTGGATGTTCAGGTTAAACATGGCCAAAGGTTCAAATAATGAGGCTGAAGTAGAAAAAACCTCAATTTCCTCCTGTTCTGAACGCTCTGTTTAGAACAGCTTTTTCTACCAATGTTCCATATACAGTCATTTGCTCCACACAGCTACGCTCAGTCTGCCTGCACCGCTCAGCGACAATAACAGCATGGGGCGAGTTCAATCTCAAAACGTTTTGCACCAGTTGGCAACATTTTCAGATTGAACGACATGTTTCCTTGCAACATTGCGCAACATTCTGCGATGGGCTTCGAGTTTTCTCCTCTTTGGTGTTACCATATCAGCCACCGCAAGTTTGTAAAAGCAACGGTGCACCACTGTTTCTGTTGGAAAAAAAACGTTTGATGGGCACTGAACTCACCCCTGGTAACATGCTTCAGGTCTTGGCCGATCAGAAGACAGTGGGCTTTGAGTGAGGGGGGCTTAAAGAGACAGCTTGTTTCAGACAGAGGCTCAAATGAACCCCTGAATGAAGTCAGTATAAGATTAACTTTGTAACTTTGAATCGTGCAAAGCTGCCATACAGGAGTCACAGAACTACAATATAGGACTGGAAGAGCAGTATAAATGTCCAGTTCTTTTTATGGAAACAATGACAACCAAAGTTTCATTCCGATTTACTGGCATGGTAAACATTCAGCCATTATCTGCTGCCTATTTACCTTCGTATACACCCTGGACTTTTATAAAATGTACAAAACAATCTTTAACAATGTATATGTAAACATTCCAAGTCCGACAACTGCAGATGGCATACGTTTCATCTTTGTTAGCATTATCCAGTAAAAGTACAACCAGTCTTTTTAAAACTCTCCACACTGAATGTTGTTTGAAAGTTTTCTAGAGCACAATGTTAGCTAATCCCTAATAAGATGTTCATGTGACAGTCATTCTTATAGCAAGTGTGCTGTTACTGCGTTTAACATCCATTTTCTCATATTTGCATTCCACATACGAAAACAAACCAAATATTGTAATTTAAAAAAACAACCTTCTATTTATCTATATTTTTAGCTTGAAAAGATTCATTGTGATGAGAAAAGCTTATTTGACTGGTGTCTCGCCCTAAGGACAGCTGAATTAAATATAAATATGTAAATAAAAACAGCCGCACAATATTTCAGATTTTAATGATTCTATTTTACACACAAGGTTTTTCATAAAAACAAAATCACTCAGCTTGCAAGGCATGCATGAAGATATGTACATGTCACAATGAGCTCCAACGGCAGCTTTTTAGAGCAGATTACAGTTCATACAGTGCAGCCCAAACTTCATGTTTAAATGCTGGAGATTTATGGCTCATTTTGTTTTAACGTAAAATAATCCTTCACTCTTTTTTTTGGAAGCAAACAGTATTCTTTAAATATTGATACTGCTAAATTGTTCCAATGTTTCGTACAAGGTTGTTTCATTGGCTTTTAAAGACCAGGATGTAGTCGAACACATTTTTAACGAACCCAGTTATAAAGACAGTGAATTGTAAATATTCCGCCTCGTTTGTTATTAACATCATCCATAAGCTCAATACTGGTAGAAAAAAATCCTTTTTTTCTTTAGTCTGGAGATAAACAGAGCTTATTTTCCGTTACAGTGACTTCAAACCCAGGCATGTGAAAATGATCAAATGAATAGTAAACAGGTTGTTGGAAATATAAGACATTCATACCTTAGCAAAGAATTAAGAATTTAACTGAATTTTTATTCAATCAAATTTGTCTCACACATCAGGGAGTCTCAGATACAATGTGCAATCTTTTGTATAAATACTCATCAATATGAATTCTCTTCAAACGTCCTTAAATGTGTGTGTCTGGGGTCCTTAAAATAACCACGAGTCATGGAGCTGAAATTGCTTTTTAAGCTGCACTTTTCCAGCCCAGGTGTTCATGCAGAAGGTTGATATCAGAAACAGAGGTGCATTTGTGGGTATGAATATACAAGGGATTCTTTGAGGCAAATAAAAACTAAAATGGCAGAATGTGTAAGGCAGAATTTTCCCTCAGTAGCACAAACAGGAGCAGGAGAAACACTTCATCTCCCGAAGTAGAGATCCTGAGGAGAACAAAAACCGAAGGTCAGGATACTGATAGTGCATTGTGCAGGAATATACATGACATGACTGCGCATACCTGTTAGGTCACCTGCTGAATCAGCCCTTTTTCTGGATCATGTTTGTCATCCAGTTCCTCGTCAGAGTCTGAACACAAGTGAGAAACAAATTAGTGTGGCGATAAATAAACATTCAAAAACAGTTTGACATTTTTGAAAATACACTTCTTTCCTTTTTTAGAGTTAATTATGAAGACCCCTCCCATTTCTGTGCGTTAAGTAAGGAGCTAGAGCCAGGAGATGCTTAGCGTAGCTTAGCATAAAGAACAGAAAGCTGCTAGCCTGGCTCTGCCCAAAGGCAAGGCAAGTTTATTTGTTTAGCACATTTTTAAACAGCAAGGCAATTCAAAGTGCTTTACATCAAACATAAAAGCAACACAGGGAAATTGAAAAAGAAACATTAAAACATAATTTTGAAAAGAGTGAAATAGAAAATAAAAACAGGGTTAAACAGGACAGTTAAAAGGTACAGTGCAGTGTACAATCAGGGTTAAAAGAGTTTTTAAAAAAGGGGTTGAGCAAATAACTGAGTTACAATTGTTTGTTGACTTTGAAAAGAGAATAAACAGCTAGTCTCTGTACGAAATCTAGTAACATAACTAGTTACTTTTATCACTCAGTAATAAGTTAAGTAATATTATTACTTTAAGGAGCAATAAGTAACTAGTAATTTATTACAATTTCTGAGTAACTTGCCCAACACTGGAGGCTACACGCTGCAAACCCAACTTATCAGCTGGAAACTCCAAAAACACTACACTACTAGACACTACAGAGAAACCAGGACATGTCTGTCTACAGGCCACTTTAAACCAGTTTTACTCTGGACCCACCTGCGTGTTTACAGGTGGGCAGAGTGTCCTGCAAATCACTCGGGCGCAAGATTTAAGACCACTTCCTTCACTCTGTTCAGTCTCACTCCCAAAATGTTTCAACTCAAATTACCTACTCGTTTGTCATTGTGTAAATAGAAAAAGAAAAACAGGACGTCACAGTGCAGAGATAGTTACTAATCTACGGCTTTAAATTTGATTTAATTAAAGGCAGTGGTAAGAAGAAAAGTCTTCAGTCTTAATTTAAAAGAACTGACAGTTTCAGCAGACCTGCAGTTATCTGGGAACTTATTACTGAACG